>JADBJO010003926.1:15000-30000 GCA_016801955.1 Conus betulinus | reverse complement strand
TTGCAGACAATCATAATACTGAATGAGTACATGTGACCAGGAAATTCAGCTCTGGTGACAGGCAGTGGAATGCAGATATCTGTCTGGTGATAAAATTCCCAGTGTGAGGTTACGGGAAGAAGAGGTACAGTCGCCAGCATCAGTCCCAGCACCCACGTGATGGCACAGGCTATGTGAGCTGACCTGACTCCAAACCGGATCTGACTGAAAGGAAAGCGCGGAGCACAAGGAAACGATCCAAAGTGATCAAACAGATGAGGAATGCTGATACTTCAGATGATAACAAGGACAGGAACCCTGCGGTACTACAAGCTGAACCATTTTTCCATTCAGCTCTATCCCAAAGGTAACGACCGGAATAAATCCAATCCGCTACTCCTATAAAAGACTAAGTACACTCCCATCAAGTAGTCAGAAGCACAAAGATTAATAACAAATACTGCAAAACCGGTTTGGGTACTTTCTGACAGAAGGAACAAACGATAGACAAAAACACCTAAGTTTCCCAGAACAGCAAGCACAGCAAAGATCGCAAGAGCACAGCGGTAAGCAATGGATTTGAGCAAGTCATCACATGATGAAATTTCATCAGATGGGGCCAAACACCGGCCTTGGAAATTGTCTGGTAAAACAACAGAACAACACAATTTGAAGTTGTCTGCTAAAACCAAGAGAAGATTCGTCATGTGTTTCATGAAGTTTGGAGTAAAATCATTTATAGGACAACCCTGTGAATTGAAAACCCTGATATCGGGAAACATACCTTGTTCCTGTAATTCCTTTATTTTACTCCATGACAAATCTAAAACTTGTAGATTTGGTATAACGGCTGATAATATGCTTAAGTTAAGAGAATTAGCATGGACAAAGGAAATATTGATGATCACAACTGATAGATGTACATGTTGGTTTTTGACATAAATATCACCAAGCATTGGATTACCAGCCAGATTCAGTCTCCGAAGCTGAGGCATTCCTATAAAATGACTGAAGTTGACAGAATGGAGTAAATTTTTACTTAGGTCCAAACTGTGAAGATTGGGCAAACTGACTTCTGTTAAGCTCCTTAATCCACACGACTGTATTCCTAAATGGATAAGCATAGTGTTATGAATAACGTCATTCATATACATTTCACTATCTGAGACATCAAGGTAGCGTAGCTGTGGGAATGAGCTGATGAGAAAAGTGTGGTTGCAGATGAAGGCCAAACCATAGCAAATACATGGCTCAGGACAAGCAACATTACATAATAGTTCGTCATCATGTTGTGGACAGTCTGGAAAACCATTACATACGTGATTCACATGCACACAAATCATTTTGGTGTGGTGGCGACATCGAAAAAAAACCCTGGGCACGTCTTGTAATTCACACAGTCGGCTTCGTCTTCATGACCCGGACAGTCGATCATGTCATTACACCTGACATAGACAGGGAGGCAATAGCCATCATCGTGACACTGAAAGTGAGTGTCTGGGCACTGCTTGTTCTGAGGTAGAGAGGTAATGGTGAACCCTCCTGGTGTGTCGAAGTTGATCAGAGCAGGAGGTTTCCTTTGATAAAACACATACCCTAGAGAGTCACAGTCTGTCTCGTCATGATTTGTTAAGCAGTCGCTAAATCCGTCACATCGTTTTCGCATATCAACGCACTGTAAAAAAAAGACATCATCAACAAATTTACACGAATGTGAAAAATGTATAATCCATAACAAGGAAAATAGAACAGAAGACAATACATACCACTATTACCTTATAATTGATGGGAGGGAACAAAATCTGGTTACATACACAACATTTTAAAAGCATTTAATTCTTAGAGTTACAATTAGAGGAATATTAAAAGTGTTTGTATTTTAAGCGATTTCACTTTTAAGTCTTGTGAGTGATTTTTTCCCCAAAATAAAATAAAATCTCTGTTTACATTTTACTCATTTAGCAAACAGGAGAGGAATGATAGTGGATCCTTGATATCCACCTACGAAATCTGGAACCAGCTGCTGTTGTTATGTTCTTTCCGTGCCGCTCGATTTGTTATAGACCTGTTTATTTACCCAATCAGTCTAACTGGAAAATTATGTCAGATGAGGATCTTCTTTGGAGTGGGTCTGTGAGGTTTTCACTGTAGTCAATAAAGATTTCCTTCATGTTTCCATCCAACGCGGCTCGGCATTCGGTTCAGTGTTATCTGAAGGTGCACCTTCCGTAGTATTGAAAACACTGGCAACCCTTTGAAAAAGCTCCATTTGGCCAACATCTTATTTGTCCAAATGCGGCGCATCCAAAAGTCGCCTGACTGTTTTAAACGGCTTGTATCTAAACAGCTAGTATCTAGAAAGACTGAGCAAGTGTAGTGTATTATTCCGTTTTAGTGTAATCCCATAAAAGTCATGTTGGTCTAATGAATGATGAGTACATCTCCCTCTTCCCCCTCCTCCCTCCTCCTCCCCTCTCTCTCTCCCCCGATATGTTTCATTCGGTTCTCTTTCTCTCTGTATCTTTCTCTTTATGTATTTGTCTGTCTATCTCAATTATTTCTGTATTTCCATCTGTTCAGTTTCTGTTTCCTGTGAATTAGCGTCTGTTGTGGTCCTATGCTTACAGCTGGACTTAAGCTGATAGCAATGCATGCTCCCTGGCAGGCATAGCCTACTTCTCTCCCACCACTGCACGTGTGGCACGTGTTGTCCATCACAGGGCCAGTTCCAGCAAGTGCTTGCTTTCAGCAAATTACTATGCACGGAAAGATGCTGTTTACCATACTTACCGGCATGTGGACTCTCTCTTTCTCTCTCTCTCTCTCTCTCTCAGCCGCCATCATCTTGCAAGAATGGACTTAACCACTGACTGCACAGAGGGGCGCCAACCCAGTTCTCACTGAACGTGTGAACAGCAGACGATATTGTGGCAGGCATTCATTGCTTGGGAAATGGAGGTTTCATTGCTGTGCCAAGTTTAAAGAAATCATACTTTCTTTCTAAATATCCTTTCTTTGCAGTGGATTTCAGTGCATTAATTACAATACACATGTTTGTGATTAATTGACAAAAGTGCCGAAAATAAACGCAAAGTGCTCTTTTTGGGACTTCTGTAAGGATAAGTCTGTGCTGTGAGTGTGGGATCGCCACAAGTGTTCCTTCAGTATTTTATCTTTTTCTCTCTGTCTTCTTATCTCTGTTAGTCTTTGATCCCCTGTAGCCCCCCCCCCCCCCCCCCCCCACTGCTTTGTCTTACATTGGACTCTCTCTGTCTGTCTCTCTCTCTCTCTCTTCCATCCACCTGTACCAGACTCTGCTCCTTTCTCTCCTCCTCTGTCTATTTTCCACCTCAAACTTGCAGCCAGTCCCAATTTCCCCATCGTTATTTTTGTGTGTCTGTCGGTCAAATTCTGTTTATTCGGTCTCATTTTTATTAGTTTCTGGGATCCATACGACAGCACCTTTAGCTGTAATTGTAGCTACCAATGTTTTTTTTTTTTTTTTTTTTTTTTTTTTTTTTTCAGTTTGGCTCGCAATTCAAACCTATCAGAGTAGCAACACATCCAGCCATTTCAGCATGGTTCTGAGGTCTTGGTCACGCTTGTCAGTTTGAGCACTGGACCGGATTTTTCTTCATCCAACGAAGCCTCAGAATCTAAACCAGCTCTGAGGAACTCATGGGACGTCTGCATTGTGACAGCTTCCTTTCTTCCGTTTGATCCTAGATAGGGTATTCCACCCAACCTTCCTTTAATTTGTGCTTTCCTAGTCTGACCATTTGTTGGCCCTTTCCTTAAGGAGATAGTCATTCAAAATGCTTTGCTTCTATGTTGTAATTTGTTTGTTCCATTTATTTAGGTACTTCAGTTTTCATTCTTGTTTTCATTCTTGTGTTTAATCATCAGCTTCCATAACTCTTCTATCGTATGTGTTCCCCCGATCTGTTATTGTATTCTTCATCTGCCTCCTTCACTCCGTCCTCCACTCCTAGATCCTCCAACCTGCTATGGTAGACCAGGAATTCTTCGTTTGACTGCCTCAGTCTGTCTTTACCTCCCACCAATTAACAAGAGAGGCATATTTATATGGAATCACATGGGGGGTCGAATCCCCATGGTTGGCAGTCCTTTTTTTTTTTTTTTTTTTACGTCTTATGAGTTTGATATTTACTTTGACATTAACCCGTCTGTCCTCACTGCAAACATGTCCACGAGGGACTTTAATAATATGCAAGCAGCTAGCTCTCCAAGTGATACATGTAGTAGTATTGTGATCGTTAGAAACGCGTGCAACGATGTGAGGCGTATCTTGAATGGATGACCCCATAAATTTTCAGTGATTTCAAGCTCTAGGTATTCTGGACAATCTTCCTGATGTTTGTTGGATGCCGTCACTTACTGACCAGTTGCGTGAACTATTTCAATGTATTTGGCGAATGCCTTTAAGTTTAGTGAAATAAAGAATGTCTACCTTCGTAAATGCTGAGCTTACATGTATCAGTTTACACTTGATACATGTGGAGTGATGTTCGTGCACGTTTTCATGAGAAACCAAGCATGAAATTCATTGATAACATAGACCAGCCTTGACGTAAGGCTCAGGTGTGAATAGTTTTTCAATCAAAGCTACAAAAAGCAAAGTAAGGTGGTGGTCGAATAGATAAGAATCCAAATATGGTTTGGTGCTGCGTAGGACGGCAAAAGATTGTACTTGGATGTGTTTGTGTATAGGTCGGATAATGATCCTGCTCAGGTAAAAAAAAAAAAAATGAGACAAGCCATGTTCTACTTGCTGCAGAGGCAGGACGAGATCTATATGAACAGAATGTAAGAAGAGACAAGGCATGTTTGCAGACATAAGTACGTGAACCTGGTTGTTTCCACAGTCTATCATGTTGTCGTTGCATGGAAGATCCCAGCAGAAGTTCTCATCACGTCCATCTGAACAGTCCTGTCGAAAATCACACACCAGACTGTAGGGCACAAATTTTCCAGAAATGTCACAATAAAAGTATGGCTGTGACAGCCCCTGGGACATCCTGCAAGTCGTCCTGTACCATGTCTCCGAGTCCTCCAGTCCCCTGCACCGACTCTGCATATCACAGGCCAGTAGTTTATGGGTCAGATGCTGCATGGGACAGATTTCGAAATGAATGCTGAACATGGTGGTGTTGCTTAAGACAGGAAGCTGGACAGGTGTGTTGGTGTAGTGATGATCAGAAAGGGAAGGGAACTCACATACATAGCCTTTCGCCGCATCGTCACAACGACTTTTATAGAAACGTTTTGATGATAACCATGCAAACGAAGGCACTGAGTACGCTCTGTCTCAACAGGCACACCCGCAGTCTCCCAGTATTCGTTGAAAGTATAGACATAAAATCTTGGCATGTAAAAGGCAATAACACCACTATCCCAGCACAGGGTGTCTTGGTATCTGAAAAAGTCGAGGAACCAAGATGTGTAAAATTACTAATGAATGCAGATGAAATTCATCATATCAAACCTCTCTCTCTCTCTCTCTCTCTCTCTCTGGGGGGTGAGTTCATGCTCATGTTCGAGGCAGTCGCACTTTGTTGAGTGTCTGCAAATAACTGCTAATTATTCGAGTTTCATTACATTTCTAGTTTCTGAAATTTGCATTTCATTACATTTCTAGTTTTTGAAATTTGCTTTTGATACCATCCATCATGCTTGCAAGTTTCATCGAGTTTCGTTCTCGCTGTGATGCGATTCACTTGACCGTTTGGTTCGGTCATTGAAGAGAATTAATCACTGTGTGTCAAAGGTCACAGGAATACGACTTCAACCTCGTGACTTTGACATACACAGCTGAGCACAACACAACATTCGCACGGACTATGCATCGCTGTATTTCTCGCTCTGCTGGTTTTCTCGCGACGCTCTACCCCTTGCTGGGGCAAGATTCGGATGTGTGACAGCTTCTTTTGTGATCGTTTTTTTTCTCGCCCGTCTCTTGCTGCAGTGCATGGACGTGGAAGCAAACCCAGGACCTACACATTCTGACCTCCTCATACAAATGGAAGAACATATTACTCGATTGAACGACGCCGTGCATGTCTTGACTAAGAATTGTGCTTTCCTTGAAAGCAGATATGAACAAGTCGTAGACCGGGATGGATTACTTCGATGGAGTACGTCAGAATGTGGACGATGATATTGATAAGCTTGAAGCATTTTCTAGACGAAACAACGTGAAATTTTTCAACGTCTACGCGGAAGAAAACGAAACTTATTCTGACTGCGCCAGGAAGGTTGTTCAGCTTCTGAACAGGTTTTATCACTGCAAGACTTGGTCCTTGGTGATGTTGAACGGCCCATCGTGTATGACGGAAAAGAGGACACTCCGCCTACCCCCATCCCCTCATTGCAAAACTACACAGGTGGAATGATAAACTGTCAGTTCTAAGTGAGAAGGACAGCAGAAAGGACTTGGCTGACACGCTGAACATTCGTATGGGTGGCGATCTCACGAACCGACAGCAAAATATTATCAGACGCGAGAAGGAAGAAGGACGACGTACCTTCTTTCGCAATGGACGCCTGCACGTTCACAACTACAGAAGAGAGCAGCGCCATGGATACTGGGTTAACAGTCAACGTCCTCTGCAAAGCCATCACGCTGAAATTAAAAACCAATCGCGGCAACCTGTCAGTCCACCTGCTCCCTCTGATATAGAATCCTTTCCTGCCCTCAGACGTCCACATGCCTCAGCTCAGCAGAACGACAGATCCTCTTGCCCTGCGCTTTGCCCGACATCCCGCCCCGCGCCCCTGCCCTCCCACTTCAGCCCAAACGCCACGTCCTCAGAGAACGCCGCTAACCAAGGCCAGTGTTCGCCAGACAGCTCCACCAAGTCCCGTTCCTTCCGTCCCTGGTGACAGTGCTGCTGCTCCACAGGACCTGGACCTTGCATGCCAGCCAGGAGACCCTCGCACCTGATCCAGAGGACAATGCGAGTGATAAACTCGCTGACAAACCTTCCATCTACCAGAGAACTGTCACCTCATTCTCCCAAACCACACAGTGTAAGCAGTGCTCCACCACCGGTCGGTGCATGTTCACAAAACAGTGTATACACTCATGCTGGTTCACCTGCCCATACTATGCCTGTGACAACGGACAAATTGAATTGTTTCATGTCCAGTGGAATTGCCTCAGCCGACCATTCCTCCGTTCTAGACCCTGTGGATACATGGAAGTCCGATGATGTGGAAAGTCAGTCTTTTTTTCAGTTTTTGTTTCAGTCCCAGCAGTCTCCTTTAGTAAGAGACCAGTCCCCTTCCTGCTCTTTGTTCATTCCCTCAAGTTTCAGATGAAAGCAAAACCCAGTCAAATCACCATCCTATAACGGATGTAGTGTTATTGATTACTTTATTGCATCTGAATGTATGTTTCCTGCGGGTTCATATTTTTGAATGTTTTTCCCAGAATTGAATCAAAATGTATGCCTGTAGAGACGTTTCTTTAAGTACCAAAGGCCATTGAATTGAAACCCACCTCGACCCATTCTACGATAAGTAAAGGTACTAAGTTTGTGTGGAGTAATGAAAAGAAAAATGATTGTTGTGCAATGTTTAATGATAATGATGTTAAGAAACTAATTCAAGATGCTAGTAATTTGATAGATCTTGATATTGATGCATCATTAGCTTCATTCTTGGGTGGTCTCAAGATAGTTGGAAAAAGTATGTTAAAAAAAAAAAAAACACGTTTAGGATAGATAGTTTCAGACAACAAAAGCCTTGGTTTGACAGAGAATGTGCAGAAAAAAGACGTGAAGTACGTAAAGGTTTACAAACATTTCACAGAGTTTGCGACAGTATTGTTAAAAAAAAAAAAAAAAAAGATGTTGACAGTGATAGTAAAATGCTACAAATGATACATTACAGATATACGTGTGTGATTTCAAGGAGACAGTATAAAAAATCTGCTTAGCGTTAAGAGGTCCGAAGATAAACACTCAATTCTAGATACGCTTGTGAATAGTGGTGGCGATCCTAAGCGTTTTTGTGGAAACTATTAAATCTGTTCCTATATCTAAAGAATTAAAGCATAATTCGATCACTTCTGGTGAATGGTTTGATCATTTCAAGATGGTTTTTAATAGTGAACTACCTAACAATACTGATTTACCAGATTTTGAAGATCCTTTCAAACTAACTTGCCTGTAGATACAAACTTGGACTGTGTTCCACTAGACAGAACGATAGAGCAATGGGAAATTGAGGATGCTATAATAGCTTTGAAATATAGAAAACCATCTCGTTCCGATGGATTAAGTGGTGAATTTTATAAAAACTCATCTCAAGATGTCATTTTCTTTTTACTTCAATACTTCAATAAACTGTTTGATTCTGGTAGTTTTCCAAAACGTTGGTCTCAGTCTATTATTCTACCTGTGTATAAAAAGGTGATCCTGATTACAGGGGTATTTCCTTGCTAGATATTGGAGGCAAGTTGTACAATTATATCCTTAATAAAAGACTCACTGATTGGGTTGAAGATAATGAATTAATTGATTCATCTCAAGCTGGTTTTAGACGGAATCATAGTACAATTGATCACATTTTTACCCTTCTGGCACTAATTCAAAAGCAAGTACTCAATCGGAGCAAGCTATACGTTGCCTTTATTGATTTCAAAAAGGGCCTTCATTTTAGTTAACAGGCAGTACCTTTGGATGAGATTAAAGAAGAAAGGAATCAGAGGTAAAATGTACAAAGCTGTCAAAGGCATATATGAAACTGTCAAAGCTAATGTAAAAGTGAACAACCAGTGCACTGAACCATTCTTCTGTCCTCGTGGCTTGAGACAAAGAGACAATTGCAGTCCAGTTTTATTCTCGCTATCTATTTACGAACCTGCAATTGATGTAATCCGTAATGGTAAACACGGTGTAAAGCTATCCCCAGATTTAATGAAAATTTTGATACTACTTTTTGCTAATGATGTTCTGTTAGTATCTTTCTCGGTTATTGGTCTGCAACGACAGTTGAATATTTTGAAGGATGCCTTGCGTAGAATAAGCTTATCAGTTAATTTAGATAAACCTAAAGTGGTCATCTTTCGCAATGGCGGTTACATTGCAGCGATAGAAAAGTGGTTCTCCGGTAGCAATAAACTAGAAGTGGTCAATCAGTTTAAATACCTTGGTATCATTTTTTCTCCTTCCCTCTCTTTCTTCTACGCAATGGAAGACAGAGCCGCGAAAGCAAAGAGAGGAGTTGCATGTATCTTAAAACCGCTGTGGTCCCTCGGTGAAAAGCATCCAAAAGTGTTCTTTATATTATTAGACTGTCAAATCCTACCAATGCTAATATACGGCTCTGAAGTTTGGGGGATGATTGCAAACCAGAATTTGATTGAAAAAGTGCATCTGTTTGCTTTGAAAAGATTGTTAAATGTTAGCGTTAAGACACCTAATGTCCTCGTCTATGGTGAATGTGGTAGATATCCTCTTTATATTCATACAAGATGTGTTGAATATTGGTTGAACTTTTTGAGAATGTCTGATGAGCGTCTGCCTTTAAAATCTTATAAAATGCTGTTAGATCTTCATTATAAAAATCAGAACAATTGGGTTTCTGCCGTATGCTTTACTTTATACAAATATGGATTCGGATATGTGTGGGAACACCAACGTGTTAAAAATATTCATCTTTTTTTTTTCAGGGAATTCAAGCAAAAGCTAATCGATTGTTTCATTCAAGGATGGGAGGCTCAGTTGAGAGATGAAAGTCGGTGTACATGTTATGTATCTTTCAAACTATCCTTTGGTAGATCTCAATACTTATTCGACCTAAACAGTGTGTATTGAAAAAGACATCAATCAGATTTAGATTAGGTGTTTCAGCATTACGAACGCATCGGTACCGATACCCTACTAATGTCTCCCCTAAGTGCCCATTTTGTGAGAGTGTCCCAGAAAGTGAACTTCATTTTATTTACGTCTGTCCCAAATACTCAAATGTTAGAGAAAAATACATTCCCCGTAAGTATTACAATAATCCTTCTAGTTTCAGGTTATCGTTACTGATGATGTGTGACATAAAATGTATGTGCAGACTGGCAGCATATCTAACTGATGCATTTGAAATCCGTAATCTTGCTATTTCGTCCACAGGTTAGTATAAATGTTAATCATGTTCATTTTCAATTGTACTATCCTGACATGATTTCCCTTTTGTGCCCCCTCCCCCTTGACATTGGCAGAAGACCTGGCTCATTAAGCATTCTCTCTCTCTCTCTCTCTCTCTCTCTCTCTCTCTCTCTCTCTCTCTCTCTCTCTCTCTCTCCCTCTCATGGTAAACCACATTTATTTGATGTATGTCGCTTTGTATTCATTTTATTCATTGGAGAGCCTATATGCGAGTCGAACATCGTTGTTACACGTTAGCCTGTCCCCACCCTATCCATTTTGGCATAGTCAAAAGTGCCCTGATCATAAAACAATAGCACTCTTTGTCTGTCTGTCTGTCTCTTGTTTCTTTTTCGCCTTCCCCCCCCCCCCCCCCCCCCTTTTTTTTTTTTTTTTTTTTTGTTCTTGGACGTTCAATTCTTTCTTCACTCGAAGTTCTGCGTTGACTTTACTCGAAATGAAAAAAAAAAAAACAAAACAAAACAAAACAAAACAAAGAAAAAACAAAAAACCCTATGATATATATATATTTCTGAAATAAAATGAACCATTTCTTAAAGACCAGAATTAAACGGGATGCACAGCGTAAATGCAAAGTTTCTAGATATTTCCCGTCTGACCTTTTTTGTAAGGGTATTGTCAGAACATATTTTGACCTGATTTTGTATCAGTTGGACACAATTTCTATGACCAATCAAATTTCGTATCCATTGGACTTTCACAATGTATTCGTGAGTCTGATAATTTTGTTACACTTAACATCCGTTCTAAGACGTAGCTAGATCATTTTTTGTCATTGATGACATTGTCAAGCAGTTTTGGTCCGTGCCTTTTTTTGTGATTTTGTGTTGAACTCTCTCTCTCTCTCTCTCTCTCTCTCTCTCTCTCTCTCTATATATATATATATATATATATATAGAGAGAGAGAGAGAGAGAGAGAGAGATATTAACCACCTGCAATATGAAATATGTCTATAGCTCTATCTTGTTTGGAATGAAACGGTTGTTGTTGTTGTTGTTGTTGTTGTTTTTGTTTGTTTGTTTTTGTTTGTTTATGGGGTTTTTTTTTCAGAAAAGGAGCTGTACAGAAAAAAGTTCCCAAACCATGAAATAATTTCACATTGTCCGTACAACCTGAGGAGAATGCTTACGTCGCCACGAGTAAAGCATTCAAACACGAACTAAGAAATGGGCCACGACAAGATGCAATTTCAAGGTGAAAACAATGGATCATTACATAGCGTTCAGAAGCGTCTTTGGTTTGGCAATGTCAGAGGATTTCAAACCGATCCACACTTCTATATAATCAACGTTTTCTTTCCACACTTTCCTGAAGGCCTCCATCTCCTGGCCCGTCTCCAAACTGACCAAAGAAGCTCCTCTTCTTTGACACTCCTTCTCCGCCTCCTTTCGGTAGACACCCTCTTCTCTTTTGGTGTAGATGTAACATCGCCCCCCAGCCTGTATCTGCCAAAGAAAACGACCGCACGGAAATAGAAAGAAATGAAGTAAAAGAAAAACAAGATGCAAAGCATATAAACGTACTCCCCCTTATCTTGAATACGCGTGAGATATTCCATGAAGAGGAAAAAAAAAAAAAGGAAAAAAAAAACCGTTTGGGGCCATTATAGCCATTAGTAACGGCTATTCTGGAACACATCGGGCATCATCCGTGACCCATAATGAACATACCTACAAATTTTCAGAAAGATCAGCCAAGTACTTTCTGAGATATTCCATAAAGAGGGAACCGTTATGAGCCGTTATGGCCGTTAGTAACGGCTATAATGGTAAAAATAACACATCGGGCATCATCCGTGATCCATGATGAACATACCTATAAATTTTCAGAAAGATCGGCCAAGTACTTTCTGAGATTTTCCATAAAGAAGGAAAACTGTTATGGGCCGTTATAGCCATTAGTAACGGATATAACGGGTAAAGTAACACATAGGGCATTATCCGTGACCCATAATGAAGATATCTACAAATTTTCAGAAAGATCGGCCAAGTACTTTCTGAGATTTTCCACAAAGAAGGAAAACTGTTATGGGCCGTTATAGCCATTAGTAACCGATATAACGGTAAAGTACACATTGGGCATTATCCGTGACCCATAATGAAGATACCTACAAATTTTCAGAAAGATCGGCCACGTACTTTCTGAGATATTCCATAAAAAAAGAAAAACCGTTATGGGCCGTTATGCCGTTCAGAAATATCGGCCCAGTAGTTTTGTCTGGAGCGAGTGGAACAGATTTTGACCATGGACGGACAGACAGACACACAGACACACACACACACAGAGAGAGAGAGAGAGAGAGAGAGAGAGAGAGAGAGAGAGAGAGAGAGAGAGAGAGAGAGCACTTTTTCATTCCCATTGTAAAGCACTCCCTGTTTTACAAGAACAGGGAGTACAAAAAGAGCGCGTGCGTGCGAGTGTGATTATGCACATGTGTATGTGAGTTTGTTTCCGTTTCATGAAGGAGAAAACTGCGTGTGGACTAGTCCATATGGGCTACACTACATCCGCTAAGTTTAGAATCCACACTGCGCATGCTTTAAAGCTGATGGATACATGAATTAATGACTAAGGTGAGAGAATCTGGAAACAGAGGAAGTTTAGAAAGATCATGTTTTGGATCGGACATCCACTTACCCCGCCCTTTGTCCCGTCCTCCACTCTGACTGCCCCCCGTCCGCCACCTTTTCTCTACCTCCATCTCCTCAGTCCCTCATTCCGAAACAAAAAAGATGATTTGGAAAACAACAGAAACAAAAAAACAAAAAAACAATACTATCAGAGAGAGAGAGAGAGAGAGAGAGAGAGAGAGAGAAGACAGAGAGAGAGTGAGAGAGAGAGAGAGAGAGAGAGAGAGAGAGAGAGAGAGAGAGAGAGAGAGAGAGAGAGAGAGAGGCGCGACTGAAAAGAAATCGTGCAACGGAGACTATTTTTCGTCCAGTAAGAGATTGCACTATTCTTATTGTTTTCTTGGCAACCTGTAAAAGATGGGAAATGGCCAGTAGAACGACACATATATTTTTCATCCTGATTTTTTGTACACTGCTGCCTAAAAGCAAAAAAAAAACAAATGATTTAAGAACCCTTGCCTGCCTGTACATGTACTGGTGTACACATGTACCAAAAAGGTATCAGCGTGTTCCGGTTTCTCTCTACAGATATGTTTTTGTCTGTGTTTTTGGTTAATTTCGAGGGTACAAATGCTCTTATAGACAGTTTCCATTGAAGCCGGTCGCCTGCACTCTGGGAAATGCTACTCATCTCTGTTTGATTGTCTTAAGTACGGAGGGATTTCTATAAAGCAAGAGTGAAGGCTGCTTACAGAGGTGTTAAATACGCACCTACATTATTCATTATGATAAAGAACCTAAAAGTGAGGGTGAAGCAGCATTTTTTACCACAGGATAGCACCTGCCGATCATAGGTCTCCTAAAGCATCACAGTACTGACATGGAGACTCGAGAACAGTGGGGTCGGTGACATCAGTTCATTGTGGCCAAAAGGTCTTGTGGATGAAAAAACCGAACAGAAGTTAATTTAAAACAGCCTTTAGAAATCTGTCAACCTTTCTTTTTCTTGTATGAAAATCAAGTCTGTCGTCGATGACCAATCTTCTTTTGGAAGGAGATTCAAAGAAAAGCAACAGAAAACGTAAACCGTTACAGTGGATGTGTGGTTGGTTTTAGTGTTGAAACTGAAAGTATTTTTAACATGGAAACTGACTCATAAATATCAAATGTATTTTCGGGTAATGAGAGGTGTTCTAAACAAAAGGAAGAATTTTAAAATGGTGTATTATTGATTTACGAGCGACCTATCCAGTTGTAAATATACACCAGGGATTAAAAAACTTCTGATTGCTTTGAAGGATAAAGAGTCTTTCAGGACAATTCGTAGAAGTAATGGTGGTGTCATCCCCAACCTAACTTGCCACAAATATCATTTTCTGAATTACCTAACGACTAGATTAAACTATGACTAAGAATATGCTACCATTGACAAAAGCTTAGCAAGGTGGTGTAGCGCACATGAATTAGTCCGCACGCGGTAACGCTACGTTGATAAAACCGAAAGCGAAAGTCTGTCCTTTGGATTCCAAGATACGAACGTGCGCGTCAATGAATACGAATTTTTAAATCCAGGAACCAAGTTGCCGTTTGATGAGACTATCACATGCACAGCGTTTTTTATTTCTTCTTCTTTTTAAACGTTACCTTTCCAGGTCCACATTTGTCAGAGGTGTATGGACAACGGGCCTCATCCTCAAGCCCTGCACACTGAGGCTTCAGGTCACAGGGAAAGTGCTCAAACAGGCCCGGCCACACCGATACTGAGCAGTTCCAGGCGTTTTGTCGTGGCACTCTCTGAGGTTTTTCCGCGTGAAAAGAGAAGCGAAGTCTAAATCTAAATCTACGCGGTGTCCAACAATCAGAAGAGGTGGTGTAGAAAAAAGACATATGATATTCTTTGCTTTTTCCCAATACCAAAGTCATCAGGGAACAGAAACGAAGTAGATCTATTCACACGGAGCTCTTGAACAAAAAATCCTGCCTGGTGCTACACTGACCAGGAAAGATGACCAGCTTATGGCTATTCCGCCAACTGACCGTGTTGACGAAGATGATGTGACCAGGCGGTCTGGTCAGAGTGACACAACTTCTCATTATTGTTGGACATGGTGCGGTTCCGTCCAGTCGTGGGGTTTGTACATACCCTGCACAACAAGTAGGAGGGGGAGGGGGGCAGGGGGGGGGGGGGGGAGATCAGGTTAGGAGAGTTGGGGAGGGGGTCCTTCTTACACAACATGACAACATCGGAACGGCGACACATTAAGAC
>JADBJO010003926.1:7500-12500 GCA_016801955.1 Conus betulinus | reverse complement strand
ATTTACAAAAGGTCAAAGAATGCTTAAAAAAAAAAAGAATACGAGCAGTCCAGCTGCAGTTTAACGACATTGCTCAGTGGTGCCGAGAAAACTGGATCGTCGATCAACCCGACAAAAGCCCAGAAAGTCCGCACTCTCAACAGCAACACATCAGAAACATTTCTTTTACATTTTCTTCAATGGAACGCAAATCGAACCAACCGACATACTGTACTACTTAGGCGCATTGTGTGATTCTTAGTCATACTCTTGTACCATTCTTGAGAAGAAAATCATGGAGTGTCTTGACTGATTGTTCAATGTCCAATTTTCTTGTACACTCGACATTCACAGCTCCGTGTTGCTGTGATTAACGCCAAGGAAGAAATTGGGAATGAATTGTCCACTACATTTTATACTATTTGCTTAATGTCTTTAGTTTTTCAGCAACTTTTTTTCCTCCCCACACTTTCGTTTGGTTTCATTTACTACCCCCTTCACTGGCTGCTTTGGGGGTGTTATTGGATTTTTTTTTGCACCCTTGGTGGTGAGAACACCACGGTATTATGGACTGTGGTGTGTCTCTATTTGCGCCCAGGAGCGCAGACACAACCAGCCATGTCTCCCTGATGGGTTCCGATCCAGCGGACGAAAGGCTCGGAGCAGGCAATACAAAATATATCTGCCTTCAAAAGGGATTACGATGGTTCCCTTATGCAGCCAGTGAAGAGTTTTCATATCTGTAATATATTTTCTCAATTTCATGTTCCCAGTTTCTCCATCTCTATCCCCGCCCCCACCCCCCTCCTTAAGTCCAAATCTTTGCCAAGTCATTACTATGAAGACAGTTGAGTAGTTGGCCTGCGCTTGTTTCTCCCCACTATTAGATTGTTCGTCTTTGTATTTATCTGACTTTATTCACGTTTAAATGGCTGTGCCAGTCTTGAATAAAAGTTATTCTGTGTTATGTTTTCTTATGGGAACCAAAGTTACCCCACTTGTTTACTGTGAACAATACAACTCAACCGCCAAGCAGATCGTTCTCACGACTTGCATTGGCCGGGACACCACACAAATCCTTGTTTAGTAGAAGGTACCGAGCATTAGTGTGCGTTTCCACATGCCATTTTGCCAACTCCAATAAAACTGGCAAAAGGCATCTCTCGCACCTAAATATCGGCTTGATCGCAACGAATTGGGGAAATTAAAAAAAGTATGAGAAGGTAATCTTCAACAAATGAATGAAAAGTACAGAGTACTAGAGTGAGGCTCGATGGTGAGCTTGGATGAGCCGACTTCACACACACACAGAGAGAGAGAGAGAGAGAGAGAGAGAGGGAGAGAGAGTTCCAAACAGGATACCAGCCACCTGAAAAATAAAAAAATTTTTCCGAATAGGAAATCCAGCACTTGAAAAAGAGCATTGTTTTATACTATGTAGCATCTGTCATGAAATTTCACTCACCCGAAAAAAGACGACAAATAAATGCGCTGCAGATCAAAATGGGAGCCTCTCAGACTGGTTAACCGCAGAAGAAAAGAAGAAAGACACAGACACATTTTTTGTTAAAACGACCATCGTGAAGCTGACGTGCCGGACAGGCATCTCATACACTCGGACCCTGACACTGCTTGTCATACTGAACTGGACAGGGGAATGTGTATACACATGGACACCAGATTGAAACCATATTTCCTTTGATGGTGCTGCAATACTCGGAGTATTCCAAATAGACATTGCCCATGCACTCGCTGATCTGAAAGCGAACAACTTGGTAAGACTGGACGTGAAGTAAGAACTGACACTCCCACGTCTTGATTCCAGATACACTTCGAACACGGAAACGATTCTGAGCAGTGAAATGACCGGCCGAGCCTTCCAAGGCCAGTTCTGTCACTTGAGGATTGTCCAAACATGCCGTCCAGTTAGAAATTCTCATGGACATCTTCCCTGTGTCTGTGTCTCGGGTACTGAGACTGTCTGCAGCGTTCTGCTGTGTTGAAGTGTTTATGCCGTTCTTCTGAGTTTGTGACAGTGTTCAGATGTTTTGGATATGACCCGATGTTCGTTACGTGTTGTAGTCTGTCTATATCTTTGATTGTGTTCATGACTTCAATGTTTTTATGAAGAAAAAACTCGCCGACATGCTGTGGTTTCAGCCTTGAAAACTGTTTGTCACGCGTGCAGTGCCACTAGCCGCTGCATCAAAGATAGTGCAAAGCACACAAATCACCATGCTGGTTATCCATGAAATTTGTACTCGTGACCTTTGCATGGTAAATATAATTTAACCGCTGGTATCACGCAAGGTTTACAAGCTCTGTGGTCACTTATCAGAGAGACAGAGAGAGAGAGAGAGAGAGAGAGAGAGAGAGAGAGAGAGAGAGAGAGAGAGGGGGGGGGGGGGGCTCATAGAGGCGTAAAAGATGTAGTGCATCGTAAATGAAATGTGACAAAATGTGAGCGTGAGTCAGTGTGCGAAATTGTTTCTCCAAATGCACCCGAGGTTGGTGCGAGCCTGTCACGCATTAAACCCAACAAAGCTCCCGGGCCTAATGGTCTGTGTGGCAATGTTTTGAAGTCCTGTGTTTTCCAGTTACGTGGGGTCATGACTTTCTTGCTTCAGTTTTAGCTTGATATGTGTGTAGTTCCTCATGTATGGAAATGTTCTACTATTATTCCACTCCCTAATTTCCAAAACCTCAAGAACGTAATGATTTTTAGACCTGTTGCTCTCACCTCTTTACTGGCCTAGTGCATGGAATGTGTAATCAGTAAATATATATTGTCCTCTGTCTCTGATCACCTTGATCCTTTTCAGTTTGCATACCGGGCCCGTAGGGGCACGGAGGATGCAACACTAACTCTGGTAAATATAGTCGCAGAGCATCTCCAGCAGCAGATGACCTATGTAAGAATCTTGTTTGTAGATTTTAGTGTAACTTTTAATACCATGCAATTTCACACTCTACTTAACAGACTTCTTCACCTTTCTGTCTGTAAATGGGAAATGGGGGGGGGGGGGGGGGGGGGTATTAAGTGGGTCAGAAATTTTCTTGAAAACCGACCCCAGAGAGTATTAATGAATGGTTGTTTGTCAGAGGAAATTGTTTTAAATACAGTGCTCCTCAAGGATGTGTTCTATCTCCTCTGCTATTTTCATTTACACAAAAATGAAACATCCAGGGTGCACTTCTGAACCTATTTAAATATGCTAATGATATGGCTCTCGTAAGTCTTTTGTTTAAAGAAGGCTCTATAAATGAGCAAGCACACTTCAGTCACATCTTAGTACTACAGGATTGGTGCTCTTCCAGCTTCTTGCAACTTAATTGTGGTAACACCAAAGAATTTATATTAAACTTTTCAACATCAGATAGTTCATTTCAACCAGTTGTGATAATTGGACAGACAATAGAAACTGTTGACTGTTTCAATATCTTGGTATACACATTGACCATAAGCTGTCTTTTAGTCAACATACTGATGGTATCTTCAAAAAAGCAAATCAAAGGTTGCTTTTGTTGAGAAAATTACGTAGTTTTAATGTCAGTCAACAGGTATATGTAAGTTTAATGCAAAGTCTAATGTCCTTCAACATTATTGTCTGGTTTGGAAATCTTTCAGAGAAAGAATTGTCAATCAGGCAAGTAAAGTTATAGGGAAAAAGCAATCTGCTCTCAGAGAAGTCTACTGTTTCTGTAATCAGGAAATCTATGAATATTACCTCTGATCCCTCACACCCACTCCCACTGCCACTTTGATAAACTTCCATCAGGAAGACGCTACAGAATGCCCAGAGCACAGAAGAATGTCTTCAAGAAGTCTTTTATACCAAGTGCCATTAGCATTTTAAACTCTAAAGCCCGTGATTGACTGCCATGACCCTTGTCTCTCATACATGAACAATTCAGTCTGCAATATTATGCTTTTACTGTGACTATGACCTCCTCAGAGAGTGCATTCTTGTCGTGGTTGAGGCGGTTGCATGTCTTTATGACCCTGAGAGCTATCCTGGCGGGAGATCCGTCTCCTGGTTGGGCCACCCAAGCCAGACAGGTCAAAGGGTAGAAAAAGGACGAATAGCACTCACTGGCCCTCCAGGTTAGGGGTTTGAATTTGGCTAACAACCCGATCCTGTAAAAACTAGCCTGTTACAGAAACCGCAACGACAATATCGGAAAACAGCATGGTTGAGGAAGAGCCCTCTCTGGTAGAGCCCATGACGCGAGCTGGTGAAAGCCTTCGGGAAGCCAGTGCGCCGACTACTCTTCTGACGACCAAAACCAAGACCAGGATAGGGACCTGGAACATCAGAACCCTGTATGAGACCGGAAAAAGTGCTCAAGTGAGTAGAGAGATGCACAGATACAATCTGAAGATACTTGGCCTGTGCGAGACAAGATGGACAGGAAGAGGACAGATAAGACTTATGAGCGGAGACACCATCATGTACTCTGGACAGGAAGAAGGCCAGTCACACATGCACGGCGTTGATGTTGACATCCGAGGCAACGCGAGCACTGCTGTCCTGGGAATCAGTGTCACCAAGGATCCTCACTGCAAGATTCAACTCAAAGGGCAGGAAAGTCACAATCCTACCGTGCTACGCTCCTACAAACACGGCAGATTTAGAAGTCAAAGACGAATTCTATGAGCAAATCCAAGCAATCCTGGATGAAGCACCAAGGAGAGACTTGAAGATCCTCATGGAAGACCTGAATGCAAAAGTGGGATCAGACAACACAGACAGAGAACTCATCATGGGTAGACGTGGTGTTGGAGAGCAGAATGAAAAAAGGGCGACCCCTTCACAGAGTTTTGTACTTCAACGACCTGGTGATCGGAGGCACTCTATCTCCCCATAAGACCATTCACAAGACCACATGGATTTCCCCAGACGGCAAGACCGAGAACCAGATTGACCACATCACCATCGGCAGAAAGTGGAGGCGGAGCCTGCATGACGTCAGGGCGAGGCGCGGAGCGGACGCGGCATCAGATCACCATCTGGTTGTGG
>JADBJO010003926.1:0-2500 GCA_016801955.1 Conus betulinus | reverse complement strand
GCTCAGTTCAAGCATGATGCAATATGTTAAACATCACTTTGTCAAACTAGCATGAAGGAGCACTAAAAGCAACTCCAAACTGCTAAGAAAGAACATTCGCGAATCTTCTACCCCTTTTCTCTCACTGTAAGTGGTGGGGAATGACCGACCCCCAAACTGCTAAGAAAGAGCATTCGCGAATCTTTACCCCTTCCTCTCTCACTGTAAGTGGTGGGGGGATGACCAACCTCAACTGCTAAGAAAGAGCATTCGCGAATCTGCTACCCCTTCTCTCTCACTGTAAGTGGTGGGGGATGACCAATCCCGCCCCCCCCCCCCTCACCTTTTCTTTGCCTTTAGTGACACAAAGCTAACCAGAACAGGGAACAAAATAGGTAGCTTAGCCTACAAAAAGGAGAAACTCGGTCCCTTCAATTCACTGTGCTCCACAGATAGCAAATGATCACACACAGTGTAGCCACAAAGACAACAAAGGTAAATCAGAGAAGGGAACGATGATCTCCACATACTCTGAATCTCTTATCTTCTAAGATTCACTGTTTCCCAGAAGAACTGTAAGCTGAAATGTTTTCTAATTTTGGGACTATGCATTGCTTGTATGTATGCCATGTTTTGATGATATAACTTTATGCCAGTCCTTGGTGACATCTTTCAAGATGATGAAGGAGTATTATGGTGTAGTAGTTTGTTTGCCACGACTTGGTACAAACTATCAACATGCTCGATAACCATTCTTGGTTGTCAATCTTGTCAACATTCCTGTAAACCATCTGACTTTTGACAGTATTTAATACTGTCTGTTCAGATGGTAACTGAATGATTAATTCTGACTGGAAAGCACATGCCTGCACTAGCTGAAAACTGTTAGGTTGACTTTTGAATATTATTGATTGTTGGAATATTTTGTAGTATGTGGCTTTATGTCTAATCAACATGTGAATTTGGGCTAAGTGTATTCGAAGTGACTTCAACATAATTTCTAAGAAAAATATTGAAGCATTATTCGACTTCCATTGTTTAGCAGTGTATTACTGTCTCCTAACCCTAGTTGCCTTCAAACTCTGTGGGAATACAGAGACTGATAATTTTGGCAGATATGCTAGTCTAATCATTTGCTGGCTGAGATCTCACACATTTACTGAAAGCCAGAGGTCAAGTGTGAGAACTTGAAAGCCAGACTGTTAGCTACTCAACTCAAAACCAGGTTCTGTCTTGTGATCAGATCCTGCGACCCTGGGCAAAACTGGTAGAGGACAAACACCACAGCCCAGCGCATGATCAGTCAATCTCCAGAATGTGGACCAGTCTCCAGCAACCAGAGAGAGATAAATTATCCTCTCTGACATCATGTAGGTTCTGATATTCCAAGTGGACTCTCACTCAAATCATTCAGAACTTTCCCTCACTTAATGATGAAAAAAGAAGTGGGAAATGAAAGTCAGCCAGAAGGGAGTTAGTCAAATTGATTGTAATATTCACCCTTGTATAAACAAGAAAAGTCGATGGGTGAAAAAGCACTTAACTGTGTCAGTTCTTTGCTGGTCATTCAGTATTGAAATGTTTGACTTTACCTGTAATCTTGTCTCCTAGAGCTACAAGCACTTTTAAGTGTACAAGCCTAAGGAACATTATTCCTGAGCCACTCTTGAGTAGTTTTAACAATCCGGGGACAATAAAATGTCTTTCAATAACTGGTACCGGAAAGTTGCTCCTTCCATAACCAGAAAGAGAGAGAAAGGGTGGAGTGAAATTTAAACGTAACCTCTCACAGAGAAAATATTCCTACACCGACCCACTTCCGACTCTCATGGCAATGGACAATACCTAGGTGAAATGTGATGCAACATTTGCTTCCTCCAACAGTAGTACCATCTCTTCACTCTCGCAGAAGCATTATACTCTTATGGATAGTTGCACTTATTGAACAGCACTTTCTATAATCACACAGATTACACAAAATGAAAAAAATCTGTATATAGTATGTCTGTCGTCATTTGTTGGTTTATCTGTCTGCGTTTTTGTCCCTGGCTGAGCAGAAGAACAAGGGGGAAATTCTTTGTCAGAGCAGATTTGGTACACGTGTGTGTGTGGTGTGTGTGTGTGTGTTGTGTGTGTGTGTGTGTGTGTGTGTGTGTGTGTGTGTGCGTGTGTGCGTGCTTGCAGTATGTGCGTGTGTTTGTGTGTGTGTGTGTGTGTGTGTGTGTGTGTGTGTGTGTGTGTGTGTGGTGTGTGCGTGTGTGCGTGCTTGCGTTATTGGTGTGTGTGTGTGTGTGTGTGTGTTGTGTGTGTGTGTGTGGTGTGTGTATGTGTGTATGTGTGTGTGTGTGTGTGTGTGGTGTGTGTGTGTGTGTGTGGTGTGTGTGAGAGAGAGAGAGAGAGAGAGAGAGAGAGAGAGAGAGAGTGAAATGCTGTTTTTCTGTAACGTAAATCCTTTGCTTTTTGTGATATGGAGGGGTGGGGTGGAAGAAGACCAAACAATTTCCCAAAGGATATACAGCAT
>JADBJO010003925.1:197500-221557 GCA_016801955.1 Conus betulinus | reverse complement strand
CACACACACACACACACACACCACACAAATAACATGCAGTGTGTGTTTGTGTGTTTGGTGTATTGGTGTGTGTGTTGTGTGTGTGAAGAGAGGATGGGAAGGAGAGTGGACAGAGAGAGAGAGAGAGAGAGAGAGAAGCATGTAAACTGCGTTTGATTTTGCTGAGGCGAAATAAGTGCAATGAGAAGCACCGTTTGAGGTATTAGAGCCATAGTATGTTGAAGTGTCAACACAATAGATCAACAGATCATGCAAGCTGGGTGTTTTGTGGTATACTGCGCAGTATGTGGGCTTGCAGCTTTCCACCCAAGTCCACGAGATTTTGTAGTACAGTTTAACAGATAGAGTAAACTTGACAGAAGCTTGTGTGTGTGTGTGTGTGTGAGTGTGTGTGTATGTGTGTGTGTTGTGTGTGTGGTATGTGTATGTGTGTGTGTGTGTGTGTGTGTGTGTGTGAGTGTGTTTGTGGTGTGTGGGTGTGGTAGGGTGGGGGGGTGCACGAGTGTGTACTGTGTGTGTGTGTAGGTATGTGTGTGTGTGTGGGTGGTGTGTGTGTGTGTGTGGTGTGGTTGTGTTGTGCGGTCGTGTGTGTGTGTGTGTGTGTTTTGGTGCGCTTTGTGTGTTTACGTGGGCTGAGAATGTGTGTGGTGTGTGTGTGGTGTGTGTTGTGTGTGTGTGTTGTGTGTGGTGTGGTGTGTGGTGGGGGGGTGTCTGTGTGTGTGTGTGTGGTGTGTGTGTGTGTGTGTGTGTGTTTAAAGATTAGTTGCATTAGCAGCAGGTTAAACGTTTCTTCGGTGCTGATACTAGATTGTGAGTGGACGATGTCACTTACTCTGACTGAACTGGTATTGTCATATGGCTCACAGAGAACTGTTTAAACCTTGTAAAAAAAAAAACAAAAACAGCAGAACCTTGTGTATGCCCTAGTTTAAAAAGAAGAAAGAACACCAGCCACTGTGGTGCAGCGGTTAGCTTCAGGAACGCCAGGCTGGGAGGATTACGGGGTTCAGGTCCCGTCAGGTTCAGAGGCAAATGATAAGTATTGGTAGGAATTGTAAGCCAGGTCAGTCCCATACTCTGAACCGGTTGAGCGTGCTCTGGGCTCAGATGGGAAAGACTAGGAAACCAGACAGCTCTGTGCCGTGACAGGGCCCCTTGTGGTCGGCTGGGCTGTAAAAATGGTGGATTGATAAGACAGCTGAATTTCATTCATTTAAGGACGTGTATCTGGCAGTGTTGCTCAGATTACTTGACCTTCTGTGCTGGTGTGTGTATTGTTGGCTTAATGTAGGATGCATTATGAAAGAAAACGTATGCAGTGTGTCAGTCATGCCTTGTTGTCTTGGACAGGAGTGGTGAAATTATTGGAACTCCCTCAGCCTGATGCTTAATTGTCATGAAAAGATTATTTCGGATTGTGCATTTTCTTTCATGCCGAGCTCTCACAGTGACCCTCACTTTCCCCTGCCTGGTGTCAGTTTCTGTGTTAGCAAGACCATGTGGGCCATTGTTTCCGCGAGCTGGAGAATGGTCACTCATGCTAGCCAGGGCTTGAAATTACTACTTGATTTTTAGTTATTTTGGGGACAAGAAATAAAAACAATCCACTTATCCACCCCCCAAGTTCTCTTCTTGCCCTCCCCAAGTGCAGAGATGGTTAATAAAGTAAACGCCAGTGTGAAGTGACAAGCCAAAGGACATGATTCAGTTACATCATGTTCGCCTCATGAGATTAAAACCTAAAGGAGAGAGGAAAAAGGGATAAAACAATTTATGCATTCAACAGAGTATAAAATATGAAAAAAAAGAAGTTTTTCTGTTGTGTTCAAAAGTGCATTACAAACAGAAAATAGAATGAAATTGTCATGTTTCCACTATTGTCACATTCTTGGGATGAATTAAAATCATAACATCTCTGTGGGGCTTGTTTTCCCTCTTTTCTCTGTCTTTGCACAGTCCAGTAAAAAAAAACCACCTCATGTCTACATAATAAAGTTCAAAATAAAAGGGGTTGATCTATCATTTATGCACAGACCAGGCATTTTTCCATGCAGCACCTTACCTCAGCATGACAGCACTCTGCTAGGATCCCATGATGAGGAAGAACCAAAGGGTGGGGGAAGGAGAGAGGATGAGAGGAGTGATGATAGGGAAGATGTGGAAAGTGAAAAAAGGAAAGAGGGACGCATGATCAGTTGGTGCTGAAGCTTGCCTTTTTGTCATCCTTTCATTGACTCATTTAAAAAAAAAAAAAAAAAAGGTTTGCCTGACGGACAAATGCAGAGAGGATTTCCACTTGTCCACCAGAAAATTTTGTTGTCATAGATAGTGGGGTGGTTGAGTATTTTGAGCCCTGCTGGCTCTGAAACTTTGTGGTTATTGTATTGATACTGACTGAGGGCTTTGTAGACCTTCCAGCTGTAGTCTGCTTACAGACAATCAGAACAGGTAGAACTAAACACCACCAAAATGACTACAGGAGTGTTATATCTTATATCTCTTTGGTGGTTTGGTTGATCACACCCTGATATTCATTGCTCCTGTGGAGTGCCAGCGCTGAGGCTGTAACTGAATGGGCCTGGGTGTGGCTCTGCATGCATTATAGGAAGGCTGGAATGAGTGGCCCGACAGAACAAAAATAGTTACCACGCTATGTCAGTGAGCTTACTTCAGTCAGGAAGGAAGAGAAGTGCAGTCTGTGGCAGTGATTCCATGTCATCCACCCCCAGTCCCCCTCATCAGTTTGCTTGTTATTCAAGCACTGCAAGCACTGTGGGATCTTTCATGCCAACACCAAATCACTTGGATGGCCTGAATCATTCAGGGCAAAAAGCCAGGGAAGTGTACCGGGAGTAAAGTCCAAAATCAAGATCAGCAGAATGCATTGATTGTATACCATGCAGTGCAGGCCATATTCATGTTGTATTGAAGTTAGATGCTCATCTTGGGGTACTACTAAAAGTGAAATGAATGCGTCGAACGCAATAAAGTGACATGTACATGTTACATCATGACTGTATTCTTATTCTGTATGTATTCTGCATTCTCATTTAAGGTAGATATGAATGAATATTTATCATGTTTTCACACCAGTTATCACACAGGAAGCATGCTGGATTGTGGTTCATGCAGCTCTGAGTGAAAGCATCCCAGCTTTAGAGAAGAAGGGTGTGTGTACACTGTGCACAAATGACACACTGCACGACAGGATGTTTATTTTGGTTCTGTTCGTCGGTTTGTTGTTTGTCTTCAAGGTAAGGCAAATGCTGAAGGAACACAACATAGGATACCCACACAGCAGTACAGTATCTTTTCGTTTACATAGGGCAGGGCATCAGCTTGAGCAGGATTTATGTTACTCTCTCGCATGCCGCTTTCATTTTTCTTTTGCTTTATTTCAGGTCTGATCATGGGCGCCATCATTCGGTACACCAGCAGATCCATAGCTCCTCCCCTCTCAGCCGCCGCCACGGTGCTGGGCAACTACACGTACTATGCCGACGATGCTCCCAGTATCCTGTATGTCAATTATTCCATAAGAAACAGCTCTGGTGTCCCGTATTCGGCAGTATGATCTAGGGGACGTTGTCGAGGCTCCTGTGGAAAAAACTGAACCCCCCTTGGAAAAAACGGTATGTCATGTACTGAATGTTGTTGGCTGAATGACAGGTAGCTCATATGTAGCTGTGGCTGTGATGAAAAAACTCAAAAGATTTCAGGAGAGAAAAAAAAAAAAAGCAAAACAAATCAAAACCAGCTATTCCCAGTGAGAGATGAAATCTGTGTGTCTGCAGTGTTTAATTGTTCATGTTTTTGAATGTAGGAGTTGGACAGAAACGGAAAACAATGAAGGAAGGTTTCATTGTTGATAACAAGTGCTGCAAACAGCACCTTAGCGTCTGCTACCCTCCGGGGGTTGCAACCTTGCCGTGGTCGGAGGGCTTGCGTGGTCCCTGTGATCCCTTAGGCTTTGCTGGCGGGGGCATCAATACTTGAAGATAGGCTAGCTTTTTAGAATGCTTCTAGGCCTGAAAAGTTGAAGATGCTGTCTGGCCTAAGCACAACGTGGTAAGGAGTTGATGCCCCTGGTAGGGCTTCCCATGTCAGACAGGCTAAGGGTGAGGATCCTGACTAATAGTAACCCGCCTTTCTCCTTTTTTCTTGTTTTCTGCCTTTCTTATTTGGCTCTTTTCTATCTTCGTCTCCCCATCAAGTCTTCTTTCCCACACACTCCTTTCTCTCTGTGGTCTTCTTAAGATCCGCCGCGTTTGCCGTGCGGTGCGACCTGTGACGGAGGGGGATGAGATCCTGGTGATTGAGAGGGCCAGCGCCCTCAACACATTACTTTGGCTCGGACCTCTCCTAGACAGGAGGCACACATGGGCCTGTGTGTGTCAACCGGCTTCCCCTGCATGGGGTTAGGTCAAAACGGGCAGCCCCCCAGCTGGCCAAGATAACCCCTGCAGTGTTCAGTTCTCTGTTCCCGGGAGCTGGGCATAATCGGGGGGATAGGGTAAGTTGGCGCGCTTTGTTTTGTTGTATATCCCTCCTGAAACCTGGAAGGGGTCCAAGACAAGAGTTTCTTGGCCCTGGCCCCTAAGTTGGACTCGATGGTGGGGTGGGTAGGGGAGGGACGAATTCCTAAATCATATACCATGGCTTCAATATCTAAACTCCCTTCCAAAAGGAGAAAGAGAGACAAAGTGAGATCTGATGGTGATCATGATTCTGACTCGGACTCAGAAATCCGAACAGAATCTGGATCTTGGCCTTCGTGGTTGGTGGTGGAGGGCGCTGATGAAGACAAACCTTTGTCTGCACTCAGCCCCTTTGCAATCCAGAAAGGTTTCAGTTGTCTGTCAGGAAACCTAAAATCAATCAAACGTCTGAGAAATGGGTCATTTCTGGTGGAATGTGGTACAAAATGTCAATCAGATCGCTCCTGAAATCTACAACTCTTGTTGACCGAAAAAATCAAAGTGTAGCCTCACAAGAACCTAAATTCTTCAAAGGGAGTCATTCGCTGCCCAGACTTGAAAGGAGTATCGGAGGATGAGATAAGGTTCGAACTGAAATCCCAGGGAGTCATGGATGTGCGAAGAGTCACAATTCGCAAGGGTTCTGAAAGAGTGCCAACAAATACCCTCTTTCTGACCTTCTGCACCCCTTCGCTGCCACAGTCTATCAAGGTGGGCTATTTGAACGTCAAGGTTAGCCTGTATGTTCCATCCCCGATGCGTTGTTTCCGGTGCCAGAAGTTTGGCCATGTGCGGGATCGATGCTCTGGGAGGAGATTTGTGGCATCTGCTGCCAACCGAGCCACGAGATGCCGTGCGTTCATCCGGCGCGTTGTGCAAACTGCGGAGGCGGCCACCCATCCTCCTCTCGAGAGTGTCCGGT
Source organism: Conus betulinus (assembly GCA_016801955.1). Lineage (NCBI taxonomy): Eukaryota > Metazoa > Mollusca > Gastropoda > Neogastropoda > Conidae > Conus > Conus betulinus. The sequence continues at coordinate 216,157 of JADBJO010003925.1, read as the reverse complement.
TTGGCGCCAGGAAAGTAGTATCCAAAGGGTGAAGACGGAAAGAAAAGATTCAATTCCACGAGGCAAAAAAAGTTGGTTCTGGGCAGTCCGCAGCATCCGAACAAGTCCTACTCTCAGGTTGTGAAACAAGTTTCTACTACAGTATCTGTCTCCTGTCAGACAGACACCTTTAGTTTTTCCAAGACTCTGCAATCGAAACCATCTGCCCCCAGCGGAGGCAAGAAATCCGCTACCCCTGTGATAAACTCCCATGGTGGTGGCGTAAAACCTGCTGCCTCCCCATTCTGCCCAGCAGACACAGGTTGGGAGACTCTCTGCTTCGACAGCTCCCCTTCCCCCCAAAAAACCCCCTGTTCCTCCCAAAGGGCACTCGCGGCCCCCAAGCGGTGCCTCATCAAGGCACGATCCCAGGGAAGCCCTCTGGTGTAGAGGTCATTGAGGTGGATTGCCCATCATCTGCCTCCGTTGCTTCCAAGAAAACAAAAAAAAGTCCAGAGAAAAGACATTCAAGTTTGGAAACACGCAATCCATATTCTCCTTTGCAGTCGGATGATGATGAGACAGTAATGGACTGAGAAGTCTGTTGCCATCTCTCCATCCTCATGGATTCAATATCTCACTGGAACATTCGAGTTTGAACTCTAATTTTGAAGAGCTGCAGCTCCTCTGTCAACATTTAAAACCTGCTGTCTTAGCTCTTCAAGAGACTCTGATACACTCTGACAAATCTTTCTCTTTATCGGGTTTCAGTGTTCTTCCTAAACCAGCACAGCCTTCTGCAGTTGGAGTGATGGGTGGTGTGTCGTTGCTTATCCACAAATCTCTTCTGTTTAGCCCTGTCTACCTCAGTTCTCCCCTCCAAGCTTTAGCTGCCAGAGTCTCTCTGCATAAAACGTCACTATCTGTTGTCTATATCTGCCTCCTTCTGTATCCATCAGTCGACAAGAACTGGTCAGCCTGATTGAGGAGCTTCCACGACCTTTTTTGCTGTTGGGCGATTTCAATGGGCACAATCCTCTTTGGGGTAGCGTTGATACTTCGTCTAGAGGTCTCCTTCTGGAAAACGTCTTCTCAGAGCTTGACCTGTGTTGTCTTAATGATGGATCTCCAACCTTCCTCCACTCTGCTACTGGTGCTCTCTCATGTTTGGATCTGTCAGTGTGCGACCCCTCGCTGGTCCTGGACTATGAGTGGTCGGCACTTGACGATCTGCATGGGAGTGACCATTTTCCAATTGTTCTAAAATCCAAAATACTGAAAGCCGCACTGTTCCAGAACATCTACATTTCAACAAGGCGAACTGGGATCTTTTTGCAGGAACTGTCCGTGGGGAACTCACAGAGGAAGTTCTACAAAGTCCGGATCCCGCAGAAACGGTTTCCAATATCCTCATCAAAATGCGCCAAGGCCTCCATTCCAACTTCCTCAAACAAACCCCAAATGCCAAAGACACCCTGGTTTAATTTTGACTGCCAACAAATCTCAAAAGTACGTAAACGGGCTCAGCGTCTGGTATACCAATGACCCTCTGGGTCTAACGCCCGAGCCCATCAGAAACTTCGTGCTAAATCGAGAAGACATACTTTCAAAATCAGTAAACGTCAGTCTTGGAGAAACTTCTGCTCCGGACTGACATCTAAAACTTCAAAGAAAAAAAGTTTGGAACATCATCAGAAAAATCAAAGGGAAGAACACCAACCCCTCCATTCATCACCTGAAACTTGCCGATGCTTTGATCACTGACAAACAAGCTGTTGCCAATCTGTTGGCCTCCACCATCCAGCAGAACTCCTCATCTTCAAATAAATCTGCAGCCTTTTTAAGAAACAAGCAAATTAGAGAGAAATCTTCATACAATTTCACATCAGACAACTCTGAAGCTTACAATCTCTGCCTTTCTCGATTAGTGAACTAAAATCAGCTTTGCAAACCTGCAATGACTCTGCCCCTGGTCTGGATGACATTCATTATCAGGTTTTGAAACACCTTCCAGAAAGCTGTCTCCAGACCCTTCTCAAAGTCTATAACCATATCTGGACCACAGGGTGCTTCCCGCCCCCTCCTGGCGGAAAGCCCTGATCATTCCAATCCCCAAACGTGGAAAGGACCCTACCAACCCATCAAACTATCGCCCAATAGCTCTGACCAGCTGCCTGTGTAAGCTGATGGAAAAGATGGTCACTCCCGTCTGATGTGGAAGCTGGAAACCGACGGCCTTTTGGCCAGTGAACAGTGCGGGTTCCGCAAGTACCACTCGACAGTTGACCATTTAATCCGTCTAGAAACCACCATTCGCAATGCCTTTGTCAATAAGCAGCATGTGGTCGCTATCTTTTTCGACCTAGAAAAAGCATATGACACCACGTGGAAATCAGGGATCCTTATGGATTTGCATAAACTTGGTTTTCGTGGCTATCTGCCTATGTTTATCGAAAACTTTCTGGCTGATCGACAGTTCCAGGTGCGTGTTGGCACCACACTCTCGGACATCCATGGGCAGGAGTTGGGTGTACCTCAGGGGAGCATCCTTTCCTCCTGCCCTTTTCAGCATTAAGATCAATGACATTGTGAAATCGGTAAGCCAGGGCTCTGAGTCTTCTTTGTTCGTTGACGACTTCGCGCTGTACGCAGTTGGAGCTTCTTACGCCAGCGTACGGCGACTCCAACTTTGTGTCAACAGGATTCAACAGTGGGCCGAGGACAACGGGTTTACCTTTTCACGTACAAAAACCCAGTCAATCCATTTTCACAATTTCGTCAATTTTTTTTGCTGATCCTGAAATTCTTCTGATAAGACCACCATTCCAGCTGTTAAGGAAGCGAAATTTCTGGGGGTTATTTTGATCAAAAACTGAACTTTCTCAGCCATATTAAAAACCTCAAACTTCTTGCCAGAAAGCTCTGAATATTCTGCGGGTCGTAGCACACACTGACTGGGGCGCTGATAAGAAAACTTTGCTGCACCTCTACAGAGCCTTGGTCCGTTCCAAACTGGACTATGGTTGTGCTGTGTACGGCTCTGCAAGACCGTCTTACCTCAAACTCTTAGACCCTATCCACCATCAAGGGCTTCGTCTATGTCTTGGAGCATTCCGCACCACCCCTGTGTACAGCCTGTACGCAGAGGCAGGTGAACCCTCACTGTCCAACCGCAGGTTGAAACTATCTTTGAACTACTATATCAGACTGTTCTCTGAACCAGAAAACCCTGCCTATGACTGTGTCTTTGACCCTCAGTTCCAAAACAAATTTGAAAACAACCCTACCTGTATTCCGTCGTTTGGCCTTCGTATGCAGCCTCACGCACGGAATGCAGGTCTAGACCTAGGAGTTGTGTCTGATTTTTCCAAGTTTCCAGATGAGCCTCCGTGGACCTTTTTCACACCAGACATTCGTTTTGATCTTGCAGCTTTTCGCAAAGAGTCCACCAGCTCTCTGGCATACAAGGCGTTGTATGCTGAGCTGAGTTCAAAACTCCCATCCTATCAGAAAATTTTCACTGACGGTTCCAAGTCTGAAGATGGAGTGGCCTGTGCAGCCTACTGCCCTGGTGCTCTTTCTCAAATACTGTTAGACATATTCCTTCAGACGCTTCTGCCTACTCTGCTGAACTTACAGCTCTGGTTCTGGCACTAAGAATAATCTCACAGTCTCCAAAGAGGGACTTTCTGGTTCTGTCGATTCGCTGTCGGCTTTGGAGGCCATATCTGGCCACAACCTTCAGCACCCCGAACTTTTTACACTTTTTTGACCTTTTTACCAAGTTGACAGCGGAGGGGTTACAACATTCTTCTGGCTTGGGTTCCCGGGTCATGTTGGCATCAGAGGGAACGAAATGGTGGATCGTTTGGCCAAGAATGCCACAAGAGAGAAAAACTGTCAAACACACCTATCCCCTGCTCGGATCTGAAACCCAAAATTAACGATTATGTAAAAGACCTCTGGCAGGAGGATTGGAATACACAGACGGATAACAAACTCTTTCAGATCCGTCCAAACCCAAAGGAGTTCCTCCCATCTTCGTCTGGTGGTCGTAAAGAAGAAACAGTTCTGTGCCGGCTGCACACCGGCCATTCGTATTGTACCCATTCCTACCTTTTAAAGAGTGAAGAAGTTCCTTGGTGCATTCCGTGTCATGTGCCACTCACAATGAAACATATTCTTTTAGAGTGTTGGGATTTGCACGATGTGAGACACAAACATTTTACAGCAGATTCCATGAAAACCTTGTTCAGAGATGTTCCGCCTGACGCGATGTTTGAGTTCTTGAAAGAGGTTAACATTTTTCATCGGATCTGAGATTTTACAGTGGAAAGATTTTTTAACAAAGTTTTGGATGAGATTTTAGACAATGTCTTTTAAAGAATTGTGTGGATGAATGACTTGTGAGTTGATTTTAACGTGGTGACAGCCCTGATATGGCCCTTTGCGGTCGGCTGGGCTATAAGCAACATTATCTTATCTAGCGTCTGCTAATGCAAAACATACAACAGTTGTAGGCTTCAAGTCTGGTAGAAAAGAGTCTCTCCTGCAGTGACCCGATGCAATGAGCTTGATCTGGGTGCCACTCCCTGTTCATCTGTCAGGGTGCAGAAGAGGTTGGATGTTCCAGCTGCTGTTCAAGGAAGTCCTGGCCGGACAATTTGAAAGACTGGACCAGCCATGGTGTCTTTAGTGTACCGCACATGACCGACCAGCCGTGGAAATCTGACCACCAGAGCTCGGTTTCAGCACCCCTGGACCTGTCACAGGACAGTATGTTGAGTGTTGAAAGAGGTCAGGAATCTGCCTACCAACATTTCGGATTCTCAATTTTCAATTTAACTGCACATGATGCATGTAAGGGACTGTAACTGTTGTGTGATGATGACCTACGTGTACATTCTCGACAACAAAACCTATTCGCGCCTTAACTTCATTCCCTTGACATCTTGCATCAAAATGAAAAGAGTAATCTTACATGATATGCTGAAAATAAAAAACAAATGAACAAACGAGAAATACACAGGTCTGCAAAATGAACAATACAATTGGGGGGAAAAACCTTAATGTACTCAAGAAAAAAAAAAACAAACTTGATGAGCTGAAGTAATTGATTTCAGAATTGTGTTTTCATATATTCTTTAGAATATTTTGCACACCTGCTATTTTACAGAAATGATGTAGTATTGAATTCTGCAGAACTGAAATTGCTTTCAACATCTGTCGTTAACATGAAAGCCAGTTTCTCCTTTATTTTTTTTTTTCTTTGAAATCTCTCCTGTTCTGAAGTGTGATATAGTGAAACTGGTCTCCTCTCATTGGCGATCAGATCAGCAAAGCTTTAAAACAGTCTGCAGCAACTGTTACATCTGATGAGGTTGTAGTGTAAACGTTGTGATCAAAAGCACAGCAGTTGTTTAGCTATGAGGAAATTTTCCAGATCAAAGAATTTATCCCCCCCACCTCCCCCCAGAACATGCTGTTGGAAAGGGGAAAAAACACACATATTGATGAGGAATATTCAGATAGCACATTTTGAGTACACAGGTCAGTGTGTGTCAGATTAAACACATCCCAGATACTGAAATACTGAAACAGCAGTGAAACTGTTTTTTCCTCATGCTTCAAAGTTTTTGGATATGTTTTAGTTACTATTTTTTTTCTTCTCAAATTAAGGGAATGTTGAAAAGGTGTATCAGTGCTATTACAGAAATTAAATATCTACTGCAGTTGAGCAAATGTGATTGTCATCTTTGTATGTTGCAGGTGACCTTTGATCCAGAGATCTTCTTCAATGTGATGCTGCCTGTCATTATCTTTGAAGCAGGCTACAGCATGAAACGTGTAAGTACACAGAACATGAAGCAGGCTACAGCATGAAAACGTGTTCGTTCAGAGAACATGAAGCAGGCTACAGCTTGAAACGTGTAAGTACAGAGAACATGGAGCAGGCTACAGCATGAAACGTGTTAGTACAGAGAACATTGAGCAGGCTACAGTATGAAATGTGCAAGTACAGAGAACATGAAGTAGGCTACAGCATGAAACGTGTAGTACAGAGAACATGAAGCACTGCAGGCTACAGCATAAATGTGTAAGTACACAGAACATGGAGCAGGCTACAGCATGAAACGTGTAAGTACAGAGAACGTGAAGCAGGCTACAGCATGAAACGTGTAGTACAGAGAACATGAAGCACTGCAGGCTTCAGCATAAATGTGTAAGTACAGAGAATTTGAAGCAGGCTACAGCATGAAACGTGTAAGTACAGAGAACATGAAGCAGGCTACAGCATGAAACGTGTAAGTACAGAAAACGTGAAGCAGGCTACAGCATGAAACGTGTAAGTACAGAGAACATGGAACAGGCTACAGCATGAAACGTGTAAATACAGAGAACATGGAGCAGGCTACAGCATGAAACGTGTAAGTACAGAGAACATGGAGCAGGCTACAGCATGAAACATGTAAGTACAGAGAACATGGAGCAGGCTACAGTATGAAATGTGTTAAGTATAGAGAACGTGAAGCATTGCAGGCTACAGCATGAAACGTGTAAGTATAGAGAACATGGAGCAGGCTACAGCATGAAACGTGTTAGTACAGAGAACATGGAAAAAGCATGAATAAAGGATGATGAAAGGGTGTGGGTCTTCATCGGAGTTGACTTATTACATAGGTAAGGTAATGTTGCTTATAGCCCAGCCGACTGCAAAGGGCCACATCAGGGCTGGACTTATTACATAGACAAAGACTAAAGTTGCTATTAATTACAATTAAGGGGAGAAGCACATATCACTCACAAACATCTCTCTGAGTCTTTTGAAGACAGTAGGCAGAAAGGAATTCACTACTCTTCAGAGTTATGCATTATCAAACACTTTGTTCCTTGTTCTACCCACCCACACACACACAGTTCAACCTAGATATCAGAAAACTTTTGGCCTGTAGACCAACTCATCAGAAACTTTTTTTCACTGTTTAATATTTTTTTTCCACCGAGATACATCCCTGTGCTCTGCGCTATGCTTTCTTTCGTGATATACTGATGTCAGCCAAGCCAGGGATATACCTGCAGTGTTGGTCAGGAAATTTTAGCAACGCTCAGAGACACATCCCTTAAGTTGATGGCACTGGAGTGTGTGGTTATATTCTTTCCGTTTGATGGAACTCAACAATGCGGTTATAATATGCCCTTCCCGTTAGATGAAACTCAAACTGTTGGTTATAGTTTTCCCATTTGGACATACAGTACATTCAAGTTTTGGTAGGAGGTACTCAGAGCCGTCAAGTCCTGGAAATAAATGCCCCTGCTTAGAATCAAATCCATGACTCTCCAACCCTCTGGTATGTGACTGACCACTGTACTACGGCAACTCGAATGAGATTGGAGTCTTTTTTTTTTAAGACTGTTTACTTGTAAGTTTCATAGTCCTAATGTACAGAATTCTGGCAGTGCATTCAGAAGGAACCAGTTCAAAAGATCACATGTGATATTTTTGTCCCATACACCTCCCCCCCCCCCTCCCCCCCATAACCCCACTCTGTTTGCAGATGGAGATTAACTTGTATGTCCCATCTAACTCAGAATTCTACAACTGACTCCTTCCCCTCCCATTTCTTTCCTGTCAAAACGTGTTCTTTTCGATACAGAAAGACAGTGTTTGTTTTCATTAGCTTTTCATCTGTTGCAAATGACAGTATTAACCTTAATCTCTGTGTACATACTTTCTGGGAGTTTGTCAGCCTTGTCTCAGGTAACACGTGTCATTGTGCGGGAAATGATCTGATGTACTTTTAGCAGCTGTAAAGGGAAGAATGAACTCAAGCGTCTTCTTCTGCTCTTCAGTATGAATCGGTAAGGCGTAAGGGGACATAGCAGTGATTTTACAATGGACACTAAAAGAGGCGAATGATATGTGAGGATGAGAGGTTAACACTAAAACAGTGTAACTGCATGTCTTCTGTGTATGATTTTTCAAGATGATGCTGTTGTACTTGTTATTAAATCTGCCATGGAGGTGATGTTTTCACTTGAGCCTGATGGTTGCTTTAGTCTGTTGATGAGATTATGAAAAAACTGTTGAAGCGATTTGAACGAAACTAAGTGGAAATTATGTAAACTGTTGAAGCGATTTGAACAAAAGTAGGTGGAAATTATGTAAAAACTGTTGAAGCGATTTGAGTGAAAGTGAGTGGAAATTATGTAAAAACTGTTTGAAGCGATTTGAACGAAATTAAGTTGAAATTATGTAAATGCTGTTGAAGCGATTTGAACAAAACAGAGTGGAAATGATGTAAATGCTGTTGAAGCGATTTGAACAAAACTGAGGGGAAATGATGTAAAACTGTTGAAGTGATTTGAATGAAACTAAGTGGAAATTCGATAAAAACTGTTGAAGTGATTTGAATGAAACTAAGTGGAAATTATGTAAATGCTGTTGAAGCGATTTGAACGAAACTAAGTTGAAATTATGTAAATGCTGTTGAAGCGATTTGAACAAAACAGAGTGGAAATGATGTAAATCTGTTGAAGCGATTTGAACAAAACTAAGTGGAAATGATGTAAATCTGTTGAAGCGATTTGAACAAACAGAGTGGAAATGATGTAAATCTGTTGAAGCGATTTGAACAAAACGGAGTGGAAATGATGTAAATCTGTTGAAGCGATTTGAACAAAACTAAGTGGAAATGATGTAAATCTGTTGAAGTGATTTGAATGAAACTAAGTGGAAATTCGATAAAAACTGTTGAAGTGATTTGAATGAAACTAAGTGGAAATTCGATAAAAACTGTTGAAGTGATTTGAATGAAACTAAGTGGAAATTCGATAAAAACTGTTGAAGTGATTTGAATGAAACTAAGTGGAAATTTGATAAAAACTGTTGAAGTGATTTGAATGAAACTAAGTGGAAATGATGTAAAACTGTGGAAGTATTTTGAACAAAAACTAAGTGGAGATTATGTAAAACTGTTGAAGCAATTTGAACGAAACTGAGTGGAAATTAATGTAAAAACTGTTGAAGCGATTTGAATGAAACAAAGTGGAAATTATGTAAATTTGAAGCGATTTGAATGACACTGAGTGGAGATTATGTAAAAACTATGGAAGTGATTTGAATGAAACTAAGCGGAAATCATGTTAAACTGTTGTAGTGATTTGAACGAAACTGAGTGGAAACTGCATAAAACTGAAGGGATTTGAACAAAACTGTGTGGGAATGTGGCCCAGTAACAATGCGTTGAGATTTTGGTGGGGATCGATGAATCCAAGAATGATCTAGGAGTTGTGTTTGGGAGAGGTGGAGGTCTGTGCTGTCCCTGAGCACTCTTCTTATGTGTGTTACATTCAGAAACTAGAATGAAGAAGTGAAACGTCACGAACCTTGCTTACTTTCAGAGACATTTCTTCCGGAACCTTGGGGCCATTCTGATGTACGCTGTGATTGGGACCACTGTCTCCTGTTTGGTTGTGGGGTAGCATTGATTTAAACCGTTTCCAGATTACCAGAAATAAGAAATAAAAGAAGACACTTTCTATCGTTTGATCATAAATGCAGTAAATACCTGTTTTTTTTTTTTTTTTTTCCATTCACCATAAAAATTATTTTAAAAAATAACTGTCATAATATGGTGATGTTGTATTCAGTGTGCATGGGAGAGAATCATTCTTGATAAAGCTTGTTCACTGAAAATTGTTTCTTGCATAAAGATCTGAAGGTATGAATTGATAGCAATTCAATAACACCAGGCACTGAAAACATTAATTTGTAGGTGCTTAAGGTGAGTGTAAATATTTCGGTAAAGTTGTGCTTGTTCTTTAGTAATATGGGTTATCTCTGTAAGTGTGTGTGTGTGTATGTGTGTGTGTGTGTGTATGTGTGTGTGTGTGTGTGTGAGAGAGAGAGAGAGAGAGAGAGAGAGAGTGTGTGTGTGTGAGTGTGTGTGTGTGTGTGTGTGTGTGTGTGTGTGAGCTTGCATAAATGAGTGAATGCATGTGTGTGTGTGTGTGTGTGTGTGTGTGTGAGTGATCATGCAATATGATATTTATGTTCAACTTCATTTTTTAAGCCATGAAAAGAATGAAAAATGGGCACCAGTACCTTTGCTATAATTTTGTTTGGTTGGTTGGTTTTTGTTTGTTCGCACAAGTTTTCCATCAAATAACGCAACAGAAATTAGTATATGCACCCGTGGACTGCCAGAGAGTATTGCCTGTTTTTTTTTTCCTATAGGCTAAAGCAAAAGTTGTGTTCATGTTTGACGCCTCTATTGTCAGAAGAGCTCAAAATCATGAAAAGAACATACCAGTTCACATATCATTTTGAGGAGGGAGTTGGGACGAACACCAGTGCACTCCCTTACATTATTCTGCCCACCATGTGACCAGTGAGGGAGGGACGGAATGCTTGTGCCACGCCCACCCAGTGGTTGATCTCTCCTCAAGCCCTCGCCTTACATACAAGTTCAAGATGAACATCAGCTGAACATGTCAGTCAGCTGTCAAAAAGACTTGATTTATGCCCCAAACTGTTAGAAATACCCACTTTGAGCATGCCGGTGTCACCAGTCCTTCGTCCTTCGATCACTGGTTCATGGCCGCTATTTGACCTTGACTGGCAAGGAGTGTTGGGGTACTTGATAGCAAACAGGATTCCATGGGTCACTGCTGAGATTCACTGGCCATGTGTAAATGATGCAAATGAACCAACGAGCTGAGGAAGTGCGTTGAAACACTCCCATCTTTACTTTGTTGAGGAATTCTTGTGACAGAATTGATCTGTATGAGATACACATACAGGCTTCTGAAGATACAGAAACTTATGCATGTGAGATGTGTATGCAGGCAGTCTAGGGGTACTGTTGTGACTCCACTTACCATTCCAAAGTGAAGCTGCAGGTTTTTATCTGCTGCAATGTAAACAAGCGAATCTGGTTACTGGTAAATGTATAGGTGCTCAGTAGCAAATCTGGCTTAACTGATGACTGAATGTACCAGCTTTTGTACGCTTATTGATCAGTGAACACTGATATCATACATGTTGCTTTTGAGTGTGTCCCAAGGCAGGCTATTCTTTTACTTCAGATGAAGAAATCTTGTTTTTACTGGAGATGGAGATGTTGAGATTTTTTTTTTCCCACTGTAACAACAGTGGTAATCTGAAAACTCACAACAGTTCAGGTCTTAAGTGTCTGTTCTTAAAAAAAATAAAAAAAAAAGAAGAAAAAGGCAGAACATACAAGTAAGTCCTTGGAAATGGTAGATTTGTGAAATGTGAAGAGTTCTGCAGTTTGATTCTGTGCTTCCTTACCCAGAGGAATCCTGTATGGTCTGACGGAGCTGATGTACGACATCTCCTTTGACCTCAACGACTGTGTCTTTTTTGGAGCGATAATCTCCGCCACAGATCCAGGTAACACAACTCTTGGTCTCTTGTTCCCTTCAGTGATGATGCTGTTTGTTGTTATGCTTTTGTTTTTTGTTGTGATCTGGGTAACTATTCTTGGTCTGTTGTTCTCTTCTGTTATGATGCTGTTTGTTGTTTTGTTTTGTTGTTGTTTGTATACTGTTTGGTACAATCCAATGACAGTCACTCTGGGTGATGCTAGTTGTTGTTTTTTGTTTTGTTGTTGTTGTTGTATACTGTTTTGTACATTCTAGTGCCAGTCACTCTGGGTGATGTTAGTTGTTTTTGTTGTGTTGTTGTTGTTGTACACTGGGTACATTCCAGTGCCAATCACTCTGGGTGATGTTAGTTGTTTTGTTGCTGTTGTTGTACACTGTTTGGTACATTCCAGTGCCAGTCACTCTGGGTGATGTTTAGTTGTTTTGTTGTTGTTGTTGTACACTGTTTGGTACATTCCAGTGCCAGTCACTCTGGGTGATGTTAGTTGTTTTGTTGTTGTTGTTGTACACTGGTACACTTCCAGTGCCAATCACTCTGGGTGATGTTAGTTGTTTTGTTGTTGTTGTTGTACACTGTTTGGTACACTCCAGTGCCAATCACTCTGGGTGATGTTAGTTGTTTTGTTGTTGTTGTACACTGTTTGGGTGCATTCCAGTGGCAGTCACTCTGGGTGGTGTTAGTTGTTTTGTTGTTGTTGTACACTGTTTGGTACACTCCAGTGCCAATCACTCTGGGTGATGTTAGTTGTTTTGTTGTTGTTGTTTTGTTGTTGTTGTTGTACACTGTTTGGTACACTCCAGTGCCAGTCACTCTGGGTGATGTTAGTTGTTTTGTTGTTGTACACTGTTTGGTACACTCCAGTGCCAATCACTGTGGGTGATGTTAGTTGTTTTTGTGTTGTTGTTGTACACTGTTTGGTACACTCCAGTGCCAATCACTCTGGGTGATGTTAGTTGTTTTGTTGTTGTTGTTGTTGTACACTGTTTGGTACACTCCAGTGCCAATCACTCTGGGTGATGTTAGTTGTTTTGTTGTTGTTGTACACTGTTTGGTACATTCCAGTGCCAATCACTCTGGGTGATGTTAGTTGTTTTGTTGTTGTTGTACACTGTTTGGTACACTCCAGTGCCAATCACTCTGGGTGATGTTAGTTGTTTTTTGTTGTTGTTGTTGTACACTGTTTGGTACACTCCAGAGCCAATCACTCTGGGTGATGTTAGTTGTTTTTTGTTGTTGTTGTACACTGTTTGGTGCACTCCAGAGCCAATCACTCTGGGTGATGTTAGTTGTGTTTTGTTGTTGTTGTACACTGTTTGGTACACTCCAGTGCCAGTCACTCTGGCTGTCCCATACACAGCCACACCCAGACTGGTCAGCTGCAGCCCCAGCACCACGGTCTACAGATAGCAGTCAATATGGAGTCATTATGTGGCAACCCAACAGTGGATGGGTTGCACCTCTGCCTAGTCCCTGTGGTGGTGCTCAGTGGCCTGTTCTGATCTGCCATACACAGGATACCACCTGCCAAGCCGCTACTACTATATACTATGATAATTGGTAATGGCTTAGTACACAGACGGTGTGAGTAAGTGCCCTACTATGTAGTATGAATGATAATTGATAATGGCTTAGTGCAGAGACGGTGTGAGTAAGTGCCCTACTATGTAGTATGAATGATAATTGATAATGGCTAAGTGCAGAGACGGTGTGAGCAAGTGCCCTACTATGTAGTACGAATGATAATGATGGCTTATTGATACGGTGTGAGTAAGTGCCCTACTAGTAGTACAGATACGGTAATGGCTTAGTACAGAGACGGTGTGAGCAAGTGCCCTACTATGTAGTACGAATGATAATTGATAATGGCTTAGTACAGAGACGGTGTGAGTAAGTGCCTTCCTTCAGGGGTATGTTTAGTGCTATGTTTCTTGTGTCTTCGTCAAAAGTGCCTTTTTCTTTGTCTCTCATGTGTGTGTGGTGAATAGATGACACAGTTGCATTTGAGCATATGTCAGGCATAGTACGTGTGTTGACAACAAGAAAATCTATGTGATGATTTGTTCATTGAGCAATGTCACAAGAACTGGAAGAGATGACAGTCAGTTACATTTCTGTTCTGTTGTATGCTTTAGGTTAGTTTTGTTTTTTCCTTTTTTCATGTCTGTTGCAATGGAATAAAAAAGAAGCGAAACGTGTGTGAGTGTGTGTGTGTGTGTGTGTGTGTGTGTGTGTGTGTGTGTGTGTGTGTGTGTGTGTGTGTGTGTGTGTGTGTGTGTGTGTGTGTGTGTGTGTGTGTGTGTGTGTGTGTTATAGATTTCATTGTGACAAGGGAACAGCTTTAATTAGTACATGCTGAATAGCTAGATTGAACTTTTCTTTAATTCTTCATTTCTGTGTTACTGTGTCTGCTTTTCTTTTCTTTATGTGCTTTCTTTAGCCAAACATTTCTGTCTTTTTTTCTGTCTGCCTTCTCTTATTTTGTTTGTTTCTTTCTTTCTGTGTACAAATTCACTTGACCAACTACTGATTAGCTTATTTGACTAACCTGACAGCTTTGGCTAATCTCAGAAGAAAATTTACAATTCCCTTCCATTTTGGATAAAGGCACTGGTTGGAATATGTATAATTTTCATTTGTGGATAGAATTGTTTGTTTTGTGATCTGGTGGCAGTGACGGTGCTGGCAATTTTCCATGATCTGCATGTTGACGTGGACGTGTACGCTTTGGTGTTCGGAGAAAGTGTTCTCAACGATGCGGTGGCCATCGTCCTTTCAGAGTAAGACCATCCGTTTTACATGCATTACTAAGCTCCTAGAACACACCTGGATTCATTTTGACTTTGTGCCTATTGTATGTAACAACAGCAACAACAAACAAACAAAAAAAAAAAAAAACTGGAGAACTAAGCATTCTGTACCACCCAAATAAAACTGCTCAGTGTAATTTTTTTGTTCATAAAGATGTGTAGTAAAGATCATTGGAAGTCTCACAAAACGAGCACATTGTTTTCAAATTATTTTCTAGTTGTTCTGGTGTTGCCTTTAGGTGCTTTGTTGCCACTTTTTATTTTTAAAGTGTTTTTTGACCTTTTTTTTTTGTTTGTTACTTTTGGTTCAGAGATCATGTTGGCTTTGAATCTTGAGATGCTTATTCACTGAAACTCGTATTTGTAACCCAGTGGACCAGGCTTTGTCAAGTTCATATCAGTAAGTGAATAAGGATGAGGAGGATATGGGGCCAGACTGGGCAGGGAAGGGAATGTGAACATTCTTGAGGGAACATTTTCTTCAGTAGCCCTACTTTTAATAGCAACTTGTACATGTTATTGGATTGATAAGAAACAAGTTTTTCACTGTTGATTGAAGACATTTGCCTGTGGATGTTGATTTTTGAGTAAATCATTACTGTCAAAAGAATGGCTAGAATGGTGACAAAACCAGAATACAAAACACTGACCTATTTAAAGAAACAAAAATGAAACTATGAACGTGAGCAAACCACACACTCATACACACACACACACACACATACACACAGAGAAGACACACACACACACACACACACACACACACACACACACACACACACACACACACACACACACACAACACACACACAACAACAACAACAACAACAACAACAACATCATCATCATCATCATCATCATCATCATCATCATCATCATCATCATCACAACAACAACAACAACAACAACAACAACAACAACAACAACAACAACAACAGCAGCAGCAGCAGCAGCAGCAGCAGCAGCAAGCAGCAGCAGCAGCAGCAGCAACAACAACAACAACCGAGAACACAAAGAAAAGGATTGAAAAGTGTGTTTGTAATTTTGATCATTCTGTGAAACACAGCAGAAGAACAAGATCAATAAAAAAACAAAACAAAGCCATATCATAAGTGACCTTTCACATGACACATGTCGGAGGCAATGGGAGTTGCATCATTTTACATGCTGAAGAAAACATTATTTTCAAATGAATTGATTGTGCTCGACATAAACCACCCTAAACTGCCCCTTCTCTTCCAAGTGTTTTCAGACAAGGATTTTGCCAGTGCATACGATGAAAAAAGAGTTTTTTTTTTTTTTTTTTTAATAGTTTGTGTCCATTTGAAACAAATACAACTCTCCCTTGTTCTATGCTTGCAGACAGTGCAACAAGCTGCCACTGAAGCTTGCACAGTTGTGATCCGAAGTTGGGTGCAATCCCAAAGACCTTGACAGACTGTTATTTACCTGTCCCAGGATTCTGTTGCTTCTGAACTTTGACAAGGAATTTGAGCTGTATCCCAAAAATTTGGATAAGATGTGACGCATGGCATCATTAGATGAAATTGTTCAGTTTTTAAAATCTCAGAGCCGTCAGAAAAAGATGGGTCATCAATGATCGCATCATCAATGACTTCATTAAATTCCTCTTTACTGCATCAGAGTGTTGTTGAATGGATAAAATCTGGCCGTGTGAAACAACATTTTTATGTGAAATGCACAGAGACCCTGAAATCTTGAAAGTTGAATCCACGGTGTTCGTTTTCTGTGAAACTCTTAACAGCTCAGATCTGCCATTAATCTTTGTTTATTTCTGAAAAGATGTTTATTGTTTGTGAAAGATGTATATCTGCTATATATTGCGTATTAGTTTAATCCAAATGTGATTCTGATGGCTCCTTTTAGATGACGCTTGCTGCTGTTGCCCTTTAAGTTGTGCAACAGATGCTGCAATAATTCATGATGTTCCAGCCTGTTGTTGTGTAAGTTATTGTCTGAAACTTATTTGAAGATTTTACAGGACATGGAAACAAACTGAGGCAAAATTGATAGTCCATGGGTTGTTGAAATTTTATAAAATTCTCTTCAAAGACTTCATGTAACTTGCATCACAAATTTTTTTTGTGTGTACTTTTAGTCAACACAGTCGTTTTGTTGAAGTCAGTTCTGCTGCTTATTACTGAATATGGACTTGTCTAAGGTTGCACAAGAATCAGAGTTGGTTGGTTCTCAGTGCAGTTTATTTTTTGGTGCTCATGTCTTCTTTTTTGTGGCCTCCTGTTGTGCTCATCCTATGGGGATGGATGGACAGTTGCTGCTGTGGTGTGTGGGCAGGTCGGTGGAGATGTACGGTGAGCTGTCCACCGATTCTTTCAATGTACAAGCCTTGTTCCAGTCGTTTGGCAGGTTCGTGGGCGTCTTTGCTGGAGCCTTCACCATTGGTGGCCTCTTTGGGACTGCTACTGCTTTTGTATCCTTTGGCATGCATGATGGGATTTTCTGGAGGTTCTCTGCCAAGGAATTGCAAAGAGGCATTCTCAAAAATTTATGTATGTTCTGTATTGAGTTCATGCACATGTATGTTTTGTTATAGATACATATATGTATGTGTGTGTGTGTGTATACATATATCTATATATATATTTATATATAACACACCTACACCCCTGTATGTATACATGCCTGCGAGAATGCTTTCTTTGTATACCAGCTCATGCACTCATAGACCCTGACACTTTTTGCGCTAATGGTATGCATGTATGCGTGCATGCAGATACACCCACAGTTACATTGGGGCATGCACACTCTTAAACTGAAAAAAAAAATATCTGCATATGAAAAAAAAAAGAGGTTCAAAGATCTGCATTTCAATTTTTAAAAAAATGTTAGTCTCAGTGCCTGCTAAACTCACCACCCATTTGTTGGACATATGGACTCTGTGTGATAGGCTGGGTGACACGCCTTAAGGAATACACTGTGAATTGTCCTTGACCCTAGGTCAGCTGACCAAGTTCACCAAGGTGGGGGAGTTCCCTTTGCTGGAGACGGCTCTGTTCTTCCTCATGTCCTACTCCAGCTTCCAGGCAGCTGAGGCTGCTGACATGACGGGTTAGTGGCTGGCTGGATGTCCATTGTCTGCTGGCAGTGAAAAGACTTAAGGAAAGTTTTATGCTCATGTACAAATGTGGGTGATCATGTGCCTGTGCTTGCACTGACACATACGTGCCCACACATACACACTACTTGCACACACACACATGTGCACACACACACACACAGAGACACTTACACACACACACACTCGCACACACACACACACACACACACACACACTTGCACACACACACACACACACACACACACACACACACACTAAACACACACACACATGCATAAACACACACACATGCATGCACACACTTTCACACACACACACGCGCGCTCACTCACACACTCACACACACACACACACACACACACACACACACACACACACACACACACACACACTGATCTGAATTACACAATCAAGGTGGTGGTCGAAGGTTGTGGTGGGGAGGATGAGGAGAGGAGAGTGGAGAGAGTCGCTAAAGAGGCCAAGTTGCTGGTGTTTGGCTTAATTATGCTTTAAGCATGCTTAGAAAATTCTTAGGGACCAAAACATGAGCATCCATACACACACAAACATGCACACACACAAACATACACACACATGCTTGTACACAAAGAAACACAAGTGTGTGTATGCCTTATCAACACTGGGATTTGAATTACAAATCCATATCGGGGAAACAGGGGGAGGTGTTTTCTGGGAGCTTTGTAGAGTGTGTCCTAGAAACCTAGATAGGAAGCGGCACCTCCAAAGTGACTGATCAGCGTAAAGGGTCTTCTGTCATGTTTGGCCCTGTAAGCAGAGATTGGTGCCGCTCCATGTCACTGTAGCATGGGAACAGAACTGGACCATGTGAACCATGATGGAATGAAACATGCGTTTGGCTTCTGTACAAGAGAATCGAGAGTAGTTATGGATTGGGGTGGGGGGGGGGTGGGGTGGGGGGGTATAGTTTAGGTGTATGTGAATATAGCAAAGTAGTTTACGGGGTTCGGAGGTAAGGATTCTTCAGATGGTACATTGAGTAGAGCAAATAAACAAATTGAAAGGAAAAAAAAAAAGGTGTGTTTTTTTTACATGAGAGAGTTGTCACTGTTGCAGGCATCGTCGTGGCGGTACTGTTCTGTGGCATCACCCAGGCTCATTACACCTTCAACAACTTATCTGTAGAGTCCAAAGCCAGAACAAAGCAGGTGAGAGAAGGAACCGGACACAACTGAATGGGGATGAAGGGAAGGATTATGGCTGTCCATTTTAATCTTTTAGTTATCATTCCATCCTCCTGCCCCACACACTACACAACACTCTGCTTCACTGCTGATGCATTCAGTTTCACCCCATGGGAGTGAACTTACATGTTGTTGCCT
>JADBJO010003925.1:165000-192500 GCA_016801955.1 Conus betulinus | reverse complement strand
ATGGCACCCATGCCGCTTACTCCAAGCCCCCAAGTCTCCAGAGCCACCACCGCCCAGCCTGTCTCCTCGCAGCCCCTGCCCCAGCAATCCACAGGAGCAATGAATGTCAAGTCGCCAACCACCAGAGGAGACACTGCATTGCTGCTGAGTCACTTTGGTGGTGTTCAGTGGTGCCTCTTTTGATCCAACATGCGCAGGACACCGCCTAAGCCTACTACTGATGACAGTAATTGCTTAGATGTGGAGCCAGTGTGAGTGAGCTCTCCTTCTGGACGGTGGAAATTATGAGTTTTGTTACATTGCAAATATTGTTGAGACTGTCATTGCACATTTCAGGCAGTTACTGTTTAGTGACAAGAAAAAGGCAGGTCACTCGAGGTGAATAGAGGTCACTCATCCAAGTGTGGATATGCTGGGTGCTTAAAACTGCGAAGAAAATGTCTACCGCAGACATTAGCACATGCACACACACACATACACAACACACACACACACAGACACAAAACACACACACACACTTACATATACACACAAACACACACACACACATACATGCACACACACAAAACACGGACAACTGAA
Organism: Conus betulinus; assembly: GCA_016801955.1. NCBI lineage: Eukaryota > Metazoa > Mollusca > Gastropoda > Neogastropoda > Conidae > Conus > Conus betulinus. The sequence goes on along the minus strand of JADBJO010003925.1, from coordinate 191,918 downwards.
ACCAGATGATGATATAAACTTACTTTGTTTACACAAGAGTCTAAAACTACTGGGTAAAGAGAAGCAAACTCTTTTGAAATTATGTAGAAGTGTTTCAGTCTCTGAGCTTGCTGCCACTGACATCAGCAATTTGACTTGTGGTGTCTGCATGTTGGGGGTAAAAAAAAAAGGCCATTCCTTGCCCTGCACTTTGAGTGGTTGCACTAAGGGACTGAAGTGAAAATACAGCCAAAAACAGGGTAGAAAATTGACTGAGTTTTTTTTTTTTTTTTTTTTTTTTTTTTTTTTTTTTTTTTTTTTTTTTTTTTTTTAGGAATGTTTTGGGCATATCTTATTTAAATCACTTTTATGGCAGGGTTCAGGATCCTTAATTTTGAATCAACATCAACCTTAATCCTAAATAATATTGTAAACAATTTTTTTTTTTTGAACACCAAAATCTAGGCAAAGCATCATCCTAAATTGCTTATTCACACATGGCTTGATCTCTGAAACTTGGTGCGACAGGTTTGCGAGGCGCGATGGCCTTCGCCTTGGCCATTCGCAATACGCAGACGGAGGCCAACCAGCACATGGCGTCGGCCACCATGATGATTGTCCCTGGCCACCGTGGTGCTGTGTGGAGGCTTCACCACCCCTATGCTGCAGTGGCTGCAGATCAGGTGGGGAGAGGAGGGGACAGGGGGATTAGAATGAGTGGGGGGGGGGGGGGGGGGGGGGGGGGGAGTGTGGAGGGGATGGGGGTTGTAGGGGGGATGGGTTGGAGGGCAGAAGTGTCAGGGGGAAGGGCAGGCGGGGAGGTTGGGGGAGGCTGGTTAGAAGGTACGCCATACCTGACAACCCTTCCAAAGTTTTCTGCCATTTCGCTAGTTTAGAGGTTATTCCGGAAATCCTGAGTCTGGTGAAAAAAAAATCCAGAGTTTTTCAAATTTTTGTTTAAAAGAATGTTGGGTCTGTGGGGTCATTTTTGACTAGGGAGGATAAAGTATCACAAAATAAATAAATCCCCAGCGATGCGTAGATGTTGGCAGTTATATGTTTGGAAAATGCATTTTCTTTGTTTTGAAAATGCAGTTTCTTTTTTTAACCTTTTCATTTGTCAACTGAAACAAAAGGGGTTTATTAAAGCTTTCAGTCACACACTGAACAACCCCCTCTTCATTCCTTTATTCCTGAATGTTGACTGCAGAAAGTTGACAGCTGTGATATGTATGAGTGGTGCATGGGAGTGGGAAGGTGTGAGATAGGGATATTCAGTTTGCCGTTTCTGTGCTGAAATGCTTTGTATCACTTACTGTGTGCATGTGTGTGTGTGTGTGTGTGTGTGTGTGTGTGTGTGTGTGTGTGTGTGTGTGTGTGCGTGTGTGTGAGAGAGAGAGAGAGAGAGAGAGAGAGAGTGAGAAGAGAAGACAGACAGATAGAGAGAATTAGGTTGGCTGTGTTTGCCATGAATGTTGCAGAATGTCCTGATCAGTTTATGTGTGTGTGTGTTTTTCCATGCGTGCATGTAACCTGACTTCCTTGAAATGAAATGATGTTGAGTTTGGCTGTGGTGTAAATGGATTGATGCAGGGGACTGAGGTTTCACATTTGTCACTCTGCTTTATTTACCATAGGATTATTTACAAGTGTGAGCACCTGTATTATTATATGTCTGTCTGTGCATGTGTATGTGAGTAACTGAAGAATTGGAGAGAGTGAGAGAGAGAGACGGACAGACAGACAGACAGACAGACAGATCCAACTGTGATGATCGCTTCAGGTTCTCATAGTAGGATGTTTTATTTATCTTTTTTTCTGCTTGAAAATTTTGTCTAGGTGCTTACCAAAATTATGAAACAGAATCAAACGACCTGCATTTGGAAAATCTGCCACTGGAATCCTTCCGCTTGACTGCAGCATTAAGCTATAGGGAAACAGCACAATGCTATCACCTATGTATTTTGTATCTGAAATTATTTGAAAATGCACTTATTGGTGTCATGGAATATGTAATGATGTTGACATCTATTTCTGTACACAGGGTTGGGGTAAGAAGAGGATGCTAACAACATGACACTGAGTCAGTTATCCTCTGTGAGAAATGTAAGTGCATAACACAGAAGCTTACCTTGTCCTTCTGTTTGTTTGTTTGTCTGTTTTCTTCAACCGAAGTTAGTTGTGATTTTGCTTCATAGGCAATATTTTGATGAGTAATGTTTCAAGACAAGTTTTATTGCTTTTTCGTTGGTGGTCATTGTATTTTCAAAATCCTGAATTTTTCTTTTTCTGTGTGTGTCTGTGTGATACTTGTTTTTTTTTTTTGTGTGATGTCCTCGTTTTTGCCTTGAAGCTTTTCCTGGCTCTACTGCCTGTACTTTTGCTCTGTTTCTCACTCCTTCTCCACTGGTTGCAAGACAGCCATGGACACTCTCTGTGTGCTCTGTCATGCAGATTGGCATTTCGTCTCACCTTTGTTTGTTTGTCATTTTGGGTCAGTTTTGTCATGTCTGTATTTTTTTTGTCATTGTGGCAGTAGGATTTTTTGTTGTTGATTCTATGATTGTATGTTCTGGGTTTTTTTTTTTTGAATTGAATAGAGAGAGGGAGAGGATGTGTGTGTGTGTGTGTGTGTGTGTGTGTGTGTGTGTGTGTGTGTGTGCGTGTGTGTGTGTGTTTTCATACGCAGATATGCAGCGCATATGTACATGGTGGCCTGTGTGTGAATTCCTTTTCATGCATTTTAAAAACAAAGATTGAAACAATCACCCATCATGCAAGCAAATGGTCCAGTCATGAACCAGGTTTCATGTTGCATTTTCAGGATGCAAGCTGTAGCAAGAAACGTCATCAAGTGTCATTGGATGTCATTTTACTACTATTCCTGTCATTTTACAGCCTTCATTATTTGTTTACTGGGAACAGCTGGGCAGAAAGACTGCTTTTCCCAAAGCGTACCTCTGTACCCTGCAGTGCCCAAACATGTCACCTCCATACCAGATGGACTTTATCATGTGTTCATATCATCTTGTTCATTCTTTTGTTTTAATCCACCAGATCATTTTTTTTTTGGGGGGGGGGGGGTGTTTTTTTAGGGGTGGAGGAAAAAGAGAAGTAGGATGCCGCCACACGTTTCAGCTTGCATGCCCTTTCATTGTCCTCACACTCATGCCATTGGTTCTGATTGCCTGTCCAGGCTTGGCCTGCCACAGTGGCAGCAGCAGCAGCTCCTATGAATTGTGAATTATGTGGCTGTAGGATCCCTACCCATCAGAGGAGACACTGCACTGCTGTTGACTTGTTTCAGCTATACACAAGCCGCGCCTGTTCTGATCTAATGTATGCAGTAGTAGGACCCGTGCTCATGACATTGGTCATTGAGCCAGACTGTGTGAATGTTTCTCTTGCTCCATCTCTTCCCTCTTTCCTCACTGCCTGACTTCCCTTTAAGTTGGAGTGTGGCTGCCCACATGGCGGGGTAATCAGAGACGGTCACACACATGATGTTCTCATCCCCAGCTGATCCATTTGTACTATAGTGTTTAAGTATTTTGGCTGTTCGGATGATCCCTGGAGTCTTTTAGCCAGGGTACAACGACAACGACAACAACAACAACACCACCACCACCAACAACAACAGCAACAAACGCCCCGACTCCTCTTGCATCCTCTCTGGAGATTTCCAAGATCTCTCCAACACCTCATGAAGACTGGCCACGGGTGGGGATGCGAAGGGGAGGTTAGAACTGAGGTCACTGTGAGAGCAAAGGATGGAGGGCCACTGAATCTGACACATTCCATGTTCTTCATGTCTTGATCATTGAAGGTGAGGAGGGTGATGAGAAACATGGGGAGTTTCCTTTGGTCTGAGACTGCATGAGAAGACTCTGCTGTGCTCCTCCTCTGGCGTATGTTCCCGCATCAGTCAGGCTTGGGAGTCGCAGACACTTGCTGTGCTGGGCAGGAGAGTTGAGCACCTCTCTTAGATGGATGCCTCAGTTAAGTGGATGAAACTACACCGTGCCATACCAGTCCATAACAACTCAGTGATGCAGAAACTGACCAAGGTTGAAAAATGGACCAATGATATGCCGGATAATAGGTCTGAATCCATGGTTTCCCTATAAACCCATGATGCTGTTTGTTTTATTGTACTTTAGCTTATTTCATCTTCATTCTCATCATTTTGTTTAAGTACACCTGAGGACTGACTGTTATCAAAAAGTATTTTGGATATATCTCTGTGTGTGCCTATCAATTGAACACAGGCAATGACAACACAGAGACAGTATAGCACTATGGATGCGCCCTCCGACGCTCAGACGGCCGGCAGCGCCACCTCGGTTGGTTTGACCCGCCTTGCTACAACTTTGAGGCGCTACCTGTTCACTGTGACTTGCTGTTCTTGTTCTCTGTATATGCGTACAGCCTTTACCCCTCTTTGTTTCGATTTTTTTCTGTTTGGTGACTTGGCTTGTTTCTGTGCACGGGTCATGGGTGTTTGTGTTAATGTGACTGGAACTCTTGATTGAATCTGCTTTAAGCTGTCGCTGGAAGATTGGAGAGTAGACAGGACTGTCTGGAGTGCCTCTTCTCTTGGACGTGCGTCCTGTGGAAGTGTGGCTGAGCGCTTAGATCGCGAATCTTAACATTCTAGCTGTTTCGTGTGTGTATTCTTTAAAATGCCAATGTTTTTTCTCTCTCACATTCGGGCAACTGCCAAATTCCTTTGAATAAGAAACAAAATTAAATTCGACTTTTGAAACTGATCACCTTTTTAAGGAGAAAATCTCCCGAAAAGAAAAAAAAAAAATTTAAATCACCAAACTTAAGGTGAAAATTGAAGTCGTAGATGTAGTTTGCCATGCTTGCTTCTGTTGTGTGTTGATGATGTTTAAAACTGGCCGTTGTATCACTCATCTTTGTTCTGTCAGTCCTAAATCTATTTGTAATCTGAGCTTTGACTTATATATTCTGGTCATTTAACCCAATGGCACTAAAGTGACTACCAGACAAAAATGCATACATTCTGTGTGACTGTCTGAGTCCTTGTTACTGATTAAGCAGCACGCGGAGTGCAGAACTGCCCAGTTGTGCTGAATAGGCAGCGGCAGTCATCTATCGCTGTTAGTCATAATGTACTTGAGGAGCGGAGAATAGTTAGAGTTTTCACAGTTGAATCTAAGCACTTCACAGATTGTAGCCACATTTGCAACAGTCACCGTCCTAAAACATGCATCTTGATGCTCAAAGCTTCCCAGTTAACCTATTTTGGAACAAAATGGAGGACTGCACATGACAGGCGGTAAGGGGAGAAACGATAGCTGTCTGGTAATGGCGGGAGCGGTGGTGTTGGGCAGAATGGGTCATGTACTTGTACTGTTGTCTTTATTTATTTATTTGGTTGGTTTGTTTTGTTTGTTTATGTTTTTTCTTTCTTTGTTGGTTATCTGCAGCACCATTTAAGGCAATTTTCGGGCACAGTTTCAGCAGAATGACTTAAAATCCATATTTCACAATTAAGGAATGCATGATTAAGAGAGGAAAAAAGGCAAGCACATGTTGCAAGAAAGAATAAGTAAGTAAATGAATAAGCTATAATGTTTACTGAATATGTCAGTGAAGTAACTGATGGACTTGCTGAATGAAGGAGTAGGAATTGAGTACAAATTAACACTGGACAGAATGACTTTCGTAACTTACCTTGTTTAAACTTGTTTAAACTTCTGGTTTTTAACAATGAATTCTATCAAATCCTCTCATTTTTTATTTTTGATTTTTTGCAATGGATTGTAACAGTTTCTGTCAAATTACCATAGAATTTACATGATGGACTTGTGGTTTTTATGTAGAGTTTTGATAATTTCATCTATCAAACTAATGAATATTGACTGATGGATACTGTCGATTTCCTCTACCTAACTTTAGATTTACTGTAATGGGCCTTGTAATGTTTTTTGTCTTTAGGGTGATCTTATCCTGAAAGATGTATTACACAGAAAGAGAAGGAAAGACAGAAGAAAAGAAAGATAATTTGACCATGTCAGGATGTCAGAATTTGACATACATATATTAATCAAAGCGGTTCATATCATCATGTTACTCAAGATGTTTTAGGCAGTCGAGCAGGGTCAAACCTTGTGTTTTTTTTCTGTTGGCGTTGACTGTCATTTGTTTTGAATTTGGTTCAGCCTGTGCGCAGACTCCTGGTTCAGTTTGAAGTACTCTCTGTTTCAGAAGATTGTTAATGTTATCAAGGGGGATTTCTTTTAACTCTTCTGTGCTTTCATTTCCTTGGATATTGATTAATATGGTTTCTTGCAGTTTCTTTCGTTTCGGTTTTGTTTTTTTACGGCAGGATTTGTTTGTTCTTAAAGTTTTTTCTAGCGTAGTTGTTTTTTTTTTTTTTTTTTTTTTTTTTTTTTTTTTTTCTGGCAAAGTTGTAATATGTTTCTAGATTTCTTTTTTGAAATTAATTCTTCAACCATCGGAAACTCACAAGAAGCAGTGGAAAACACTTAAGAACATCATGACACTGTTTAATTGTTTAATATATGTTATAAGTTATAAGAACCGTAATCTGTGGACTGATCCATAAATTCTTGGGGTAACATTTTCATTTATATTTGATGTATATTGGCATAAAGACAAGTTGGAGGCTTTGTGAGTGTTTAAGGTTATGCCTGACACCAGATTTCAAACCGTTTGATAAAAGTGTCTTTGACCATCTGCAGGAAGAAGATCTGCTAGATGAAACTGTATTGCTGACAAGAAGACATTAATTCTTGCATTGAAGTGCTGTTAGTTCTAGGAAATAGCAGAAATTTGTGGTTCACTTGCACAGAGCTTCCCGGAGATGTGTACCATGATCTAGTTTCTAATCTAAGTTGCAAAGAGAGTGAGCTTACAGAAACTGAATGTCACCATTGAGATATTGATTGAGCAACTAGTCAAAAGTATGTCTTTTTTTAAATCTTTTAAAGAGGAGTGGGATGGGTCTGGGTTATGATTTTATAGGTTGGTCTTTCTTCTGTTTCTTCTTTTCTTACTTTGTTTTGTTTAGTTTCAAAACAGAGTGACTGAGGGCGGAAAATGAAGCAAAATTTCAAAGAGAGGGGGTTAGTTACTGTCAAGGTCACAGACAAACACAGCACAGGACAATATCCTGTGCTGTGTTTGTCTGTGTCCTTAGCAGTAAGTAACCCCCTCTCTTTTGAAATTTTGTTTTGTTTGTTTCTTTCTGTATCTTTTATTGTCTGTTTTTATGTCTTGATAAGTAATGATTTGGGGTGGAAAATTTTTCTCTTTTAGACACTTTTCTGTGTGTGTGTGTGTGTGTGTGTGTGTGTGTGTGTGTGCATGCATGCATGAGCGTGCGTGTGTGTACGTGTGTGTGTGCATGTGTGTGTGTGTGTGTGTATGTGTATGTGTGTGTTTTGTGTGTATGTGGTGTGTGTGTGTGTATGTTTGTGCGCACGCATGCGCACATGTGTATGTATGTTAGAGAACTGCAGTTTATATGATGAGAGGAGAGAGTGTTGGACTCTGTCTGTGCTGATGTGTACAGTGAGTGTGCCGTGCAACTGGTGACATGTTGACTGGGGTGTGTTTGCGGTCCTGCTTCTGTCCGTTGTTTAGTCTGAATACCATGTGGTGCCAGTGTGGATCATTCCCAAGTTGAATGATATCTTGTGGTTTAACTGTCGAAGGAAGAAGAAGAAGAAAAAAAAAAAGCAGTATTCCTGTGAATCATAGTTCTCTTCAAGCAATGTGATGTGCTGGCAGCATTGATTTGTTTCTGTGTATATTAGCAGCTCTCTCGCTCTCTCTCTCTCTCGCCTGTTGTAATCTTCATTGTCATATTGTTTCTCATTGATGGTTTTAGTAGTTGCTGTGTGGTTTTTACGTGTAAGTGTGTGTGTTCTTTGTACATGTTGTGTGAATGTGCTTTGTGTGTGTGTGTGTGTGTGTGTGTGTGTGTGTGTGTGTGTGTGTGTGTGTGCGTATGTGTGTGTGTGTGTGTGTGTGTATGTGTTTAACAGTGCATGGTAATGATTTACGACAGTCTCGTCCCTCTTTTCCATTTGTCCATATCTACCTGAAGAAACACCTGATATAATTTCAACATTTCTACCACTCACTGGTCACCTTGGTTGCCATATTTGCTTATGTGGTGTTTGTGTTGTGTTTTATTGCCAGGAAATGGCTGTACTGTGAATAAACCTGACACTTTCTTGTTCCTGCGCCATGGAAGGTGTGTTTTCATCATCAGCGTCTGTTGGTTTGTTTTTGTTCGTCTGTGCGTCAGCCAGATCAGGCAAAAACTACAGAACCAGCTTCCACAAAACTTGGCGGAGGGGTGGTATGAGACCCAAGGACAAACCCGTTATATTTTGGTGCGAATCGGGATTGAAATACGGCTACAGAAAATTCTTTCAAGCAGAATTGTTCAACCTAGGCGAAGGTATATGCTTTACTGAGTGCCCTTCTGGTGCGTGGACTTGTGTCTTTTTTTTCCTTTCATTCTACTGATGAACATGGACAATAGATGATAGCCCTGAAAGTGCCCTGTAGGGTTGGTTCAGCTTTAAATTTAAATTTCGGTAAGACTGGAAGCGAAGATGGAATGTACAGGTTAGGGATATGCTTTCAGGATGGTTGCGTTCTGGATATGACGTCTTCCTGGTGGGTGCCAAAGCTGAATGGTCTGTCCTTGGTTCTAGCTGCGTCTAGAAATTGAAGGTTTGAATCTTGGCTGGCAATAGAAGCATGAAGATTGTGTGGCTGACCTGTATAAACCAGCCTGTCCATGCCAGGACATGATTTGTATATATATATATGTATATATACATGGGCACACATATATAAATTCACGCTCACTTATTTTCTAGGAGGATTGGAAATTGGACGTTGCTGATCCTTCAGTCCTTGTCTGCAACGTATGAAAAGATGGTCACCATCATCATGTGTTATGTATCACATTTACTTGGGACAGGAGGTCATTCCATATGTTTGAAATCTTTTTTTTTTTTTTTGAAAATAATGCTAATTTGTAGCTGAGAACTGGCAACTGTCCAAATGAAGATTTTGGAGTTTTAAGAAGTTGAAGAATGAAACGATGTGTCACCATCAGGAAGGTGGTGCATACCATAAGTTGACTGCTTTCAAGATTTGCAGGCAGTTAGGCCGAGCTGAACGTTATACTGAAAGAAAGGTGAAGGACGATAAGCAGTCCCTGCACAAATATGGTCCAGATGTCTTCCGATGCTTGTGCACAGAGCTGGGTCAGGGGATGGGGAGGGGATTGTTTAGGGCAAAGAAAGGCGGAACACCTAAATACCTGTCTGCATGCCAAAACCCAAGCATGCTTGACAAAGGAAGAAAAGCCTTAGACTGGCCAGTGTTTTTTTTTTTTTTTTTTTTTTTTTTTTTTTTTTTTTTTTTTTTTTCTTCCTGTCATGGTTGGAATTTTCCTAGTGTTCGTGTCCATGACCTTTGCCACCCAAGTCGGCTGGGGAGATCATCTGCTCCTAGTTCAGCTCGACTGAACAAAAAAGAAATGTCATGATGATTCAAAATTGGAATGGTTGTCTTGTCTGAAAAAATTATTGTATCTGCAGTTGGTAGCCGGCAGTAGTAAAGATGAAATATTCAAAGGGTTGATGTCTGTGGCTTGCATAGTATTCGTGTTGAAGGACCCTGGAAGCTGTGAAGTTTTCCGCCTTCTGGAGATCTGTTGGAGGCTTTGCTTTATCCTTGTTTTACTGACACATAACATGCTCTTCCTATTTCTTTTTTTTTTGTTTAACATGTTGCGGCCATTCTGTCTTCTGTACTACAGACTTTACAACCATTTGAAATAATTTTTTGACAGTTTATTGTTGTCGATGAGGATGACAGAAACAATTCACTTTGGTCGGGCTGTATGACAGGGCGGTGCGCAGTGTTGTTATATGGGTCTAACACATCCCTGCATCGTCCAGGCCCACGAGATGCAGTGATAGGTACTTTGAGCAACACTGTCAGAGACACAGCTGTGCCGTTCCTGACAAGCATGGCCCAGATAGTTTCATGGAGCTGTGCAGCATGCTGGCCATTTCTTCATCAGAAAAACTGCTGGTCAGGCTTGTGAACTCTCCCATCAGCAGGTATGTACAGGGTTCTGCTGACAGCCTGCATCAAGCAGCATAGTTAGTGGCGCTCGGAGATGAACCATGACGTCACATCCCCGTCAGAGGTGGAGGAAGAAGGCTGTGTGACACTCGGTTGTTGATAGGCGCTGGTCAGAGTAGAGAAAAATTCTGCTGTTAGTTTCAAACTCTTGGTGGGGATCTTCTTCTTCTGCATATGCAGGGTAATACTCCTGCAGACACTCCCTGTATAGACAGACAAGGATTAATCCCATCTACCCAACAAAGGGAGTGGCGTTTTGTGTGTATGACAGTATCCTCCAGGGTTTTGGGCCGTTATCATGATCAAAACATCACGTGGGATGTTGCTGGCTTCCTGTGAGTGATTGACCTGGAACGGTGGCGGTGATATGGTGACCATCTGTCATGGTTGTTGACGTGAACCCTGTTGCTGTGTGTCTCTTTCAGTGTGGCTCTGAGGATGCCAACTCTCCAGTGTCCCCTTTGCTTTGTGCTCCATTCCAGGTACCCCCCAGGCCTGCTGGTCTGTGTCTCTCTGGGGGCTTTTGGTGTGCTATGCTCACTTTATGTTGTGGATTTTTTTTTCCCCCTTAATTACTTGTTAGTTTGTTGAGTTTGCGGTGTATGTAAACAGGAGTAGCATTGCTACACCTTCCGTTGATTTTTGTTGTTGTGTTGCTTGCTTGCCCTTGTCATGGTGTGCTGTCTTCCTTGGTTTTGTTGTGTGTAATGGTCATGGCAGTAAGTGAGTAACACAGTGTGCATGTTTTGGTGGGAGGATCTCGCATGTTCTCTCATTCACACACACACACACACACACACGCACGCACGCACGCACGCACACATGCACGCACACACACACACACACACACACACACACACACACACACACACACACACACACACACACACACGCGCACACACACACACACACACACACACACACACACACACACACACACACACACACACACACACACACACACACACACACACACACGCGCACACACACACACACACACACATACACACACACACACACACACACACACACACACACACACACACACACACACACACACACACACACACACACACACACACACACACGCTCTTTCACCACATATGCACATGTGGTGTGGAAGGAGGAAGAAGGGTTATTGTGTAACTGATGTGTGTGCTACTGACAGGATGTGTGCAGACAGACAGACAGTTGAGAGAGAGAGAGAGAGAGAGAGAGAGAGAGAGAGAGAGAGAGAGTACTTGTAGTAATGGGATGTGTGCAGAGAGAGATAGAGAGGGTATATGTGTGTGTGTCTCTGTGTGTGTGTGTGTGTGTGTGTGTGTGTGTGTGCTCGCACATTATGTGAGTGTGTGTGTGTGTGTGTGTGTGTGTGTGTGTGTGTGTGTGTACGTGTGTGTGGTGAGTATGTGTGTGCATGTGCACGTGTGTTTGTGTGTGTGTGTGAATGAGAGAACATGCGAGAGACAGTACATATATCTGTGAACTTCTCTATACTCTGTCATTTAAACATTGAGATTGTCCTGTCATTGTCAGTGTAATGTATGTTCAGCTGTATAAGAATAAGCTGTATTGGGATGATTTCTTTTTTCTGTTTTCTTTCTTTTTTTTTTTTTTTTTTTTTTAAAGAAATAATTCAGCTTGTTAGCGTGTTCACATAGTAGGCTTATCCACCTCACATATTTTATTTGACTGCTAGCATGTTCTAGTCACAGCGTGGGTGCAGCGTTAGTGTTTTGTTCTAATCTAACCAAATTGTACAGAAAAGTGAAATAAATGCTGTTAGTTTTAGTGCTTTGTAACAATTCTTCTAACACTTTACTAATTAAAAGTGTGATATTAAATGGGAGCTCAGATTGTGTGATGAATTTCACCGTTAAACTCCTTAGATATATATAATGATATCGATAGCATTCATGATGAGACTGAAATGATTAATTCACTTTTGGTAGACGGGTGGGTGGGGGGGGGGGGGGGGGGTGTGTGTCTTTTTGTTTAGTGCTTCTTGTTGTTGTTGTTGTTGTTGTTGTTGTTGTTGCTTTTTTTTAAGCATGTGAATCTATGAACAGAATGAGAAACAGGAAAAGGGTTTAAGCACTACAAAGAAAATAACTTGTCTGCTGTGTTGTGTTCTCATCTTTGGCAAACTAACCATGACAGATGATAATGAGCACAGTGATGATGGTTGAAGTCAGTGACAAGGGAAGAATTTTTTTTTTTTTTTTTTTTTGTGTGTGTGTGTGCAGAAAAGTTAAAAACCAAAACAAAAAGAAAAACAACAAAAAAGAAGTACATGTGCTGTGTGGTTGACCTCCAAGTAAACTAATTGTGAATCTTGCGTTTTAGAACCAGCGTTCTTTGAAAGTTAATCTGTGAGGGTTTCAATAGGAAACAAGAAACAATTCACTGCTAGCGCGCTTAAAACGTACACTTACTGCGGACTAATTCTGAGATAACTTGTATCAGGTGAGTGTCAGTTAGTTCCGTCTTCTGATTGGGCTTGCAACAAAGAAGACCTGAGTTGAAAACTCATCACATGATTTTCTTAATCCATTTCATGTGTGTGTTACTCATATTTGCATGACTTTGGTGTTTGATACCGTCTCATCAACTGTCAAAACTGTGCAAGCATGTTTGTTTACAAAATCACGCCCATCTCCAACATGGCTATCACTGGATTACTATCACACATAAATTTTGACTGCACAAAGTTAAAGCTTATTCTGTCTCATATCGTCATGGTAAGTTACAGACTGTTCTGCCTACCTGGATAGAGCCAGCTGAAGAGCTGCCTGTTGCGCTGCATTCACTTGTTTTTCCATTTCATTCCGTCTGACATCAGTCACTTGGTCAATCTTTTGTTTCCGTCCATGGAGGGTGCTTGCTTTGTGTATACGTATTAATGGCCAGTCTGGCCTTCTCCTGAGAGCTGGTGATGGAAGTGTATGTGTGTGGAAGATGTATTGCATGCATTCACACATGGCACTTCAATTTATGATCATGTTGGAAGGACTTTTTGTGATTTTGTGACAGAGTCAGCAACAATGTTAGCTTTTGAGGGAAAAACCTTCCTGTGCCGAAACAGCATGGTGGAGATTTGAACCTGTAACCCGGAGGATCACAAGTTTGGCATTTTACTGAGTTATTCCAGTCCCTGAATATCCCAGAAAATGAACGACTATTTCTCATCATTATTGTTATCATGATAATGACGCTAATTGCATGGTGAGGGGGTCATCGAATATTTGTTAAACTGAGAGAACATACCTTTGAGGAAAAAAAGAGAGAGAGAAAAAGCTAGGGTCTTAATCTCCGAAACAAGAATATACGGAGTGCATGTGCTGTCTGTGGATGTGTTGCATGCCCCTCTCTCTGACTTCGTTCCTTTTTTGATTTGGTTGGGGGTAGAGAAATGTTGGACATTACATTTAATTTGGTTTGATTTCCTTTTTTTTTTTTTCCTCAAGTTTTTAGTTCCCCAGGTTTTCCTTTTGTGACATTTGCCCATCTTTGAATTGAACATCAGGAAGGGGGAAAAAAAAGCAACTTTCATTTATTTATTTTTTGGTTTGCTCTTTTATTTTGAATGGTTAGACATGTGGTGTTCTTTTGCACTTGGGTGTTGCATGGCATGTGGGATGGGGGACCAGGAGGAAAGGTGAGGCACTGGCTGTTGTCCAGGTTTTGCACTCACAGTATATATGCAGAGCAGATGTGGTAACAGGTGTCTGGCACTTCAAAAGCTTTGGTGCTTCAAAGAGACCACTTGGTCATGCTTGAGCTGCATGCAGTGGACAGTTAGGGCATGTATTCTCTCCCATGAATTGAGCATTTAAGTATTGTATGTATACAGTTCTTTCATCTTGGATGTTTCAAACCAGTTTGTATTAATACAGCTATTTGTTAAATGTGATTTTTTGGGGTCTTACCTAAGGCAAATAGTGATCATATTAAGCCTTCACTTACTGCAAAGCCTTTTATAAGCCATCGTTCTTTTCATTCATGCTGGGTGATTTGGTAACTTTAGTTGTAAATGATTTGTAACAAATACTTCAACATTGGTTTCTGTTCATATTTAACACAGCACCAATGCTTGAACAGAACATAGGGAAGAAAGAACTGTTTGCTGTGTACAGTACTGTGCAAACTAATTTAACTCAGTTTATGAGTATGAGTACAATTCAATCTTTTTTCTCTGACGGTATCTAATTCATTGCATTCTTAGCCTCTCTCCATTTCTTTTTGCATATGATGGTCTCTGATTCTGTTCCCTCAGTCTGTTTTTTGGTCTCGTGATTGTGAACTGTTGTTCACACGCCATGTGTTCTTATGTGTTCATACACATGCACTATGTATCGCTCACTCCTTTTCTCTGACTTCCATGTTCATACTCATACTCTGTATGTGTCTGTCTGTCTGTCTCTCTCTCTCTGGCTGTATATATATCTTTGTCTGTGTCTCACTTTCTCATACATTTTCCACATGTGCATACATGCTGTACACACATATTTTTCATAATGACACTTGTTAGAAATATAGAACAGAACTTCATCTGATTGTTCATATGGACAGGCAACATACACATGGTGTTTGTAAAACTGAGAATTAAGTAGTCATAGCTTAATTACAGAAAACAGACCACATGAAGGATGTCATGAACTGAAAGCGAGAAAGAGCTGTACAACTAATGAAGAATGTCTTAAGTGAAAATGAAAATACATAACAGTATTTGAACTAACTTTTTAAAGGTACATTTATGTTATTAAATAATGTGCAATGTAGATGTGTTCAGTTGTACCAAGCAATTACTGAAATCAATGTTTGATGTTAACAATTGTAATTTCAGCCTGTTGGGTTACTAAAAATCCAACTACGTTCTTGTTGTGTTCTGTTTTCTTCTTTTCCACACACACACACGCATGCATGCAGGCACGCATGCCTGCACACGCACACGCACACTCACATTCACACTCACACTCACACACACACACTCTCTCTCTCTCTCTCTCTCTCTCTCTCTCTCTGTCTCTCTCTCACACTGAGATGTTGTATGCACATGCAAACACTCTTTCCCGAAGCAAAAACAATTCATAGTATTTGTCAGGCTTTCTTTTCCTTCTAAGTGTTGATGTGAAATATGTTTGTTGCTTTTTGCACTCGTTGCTTCGCTGTTAACTTTTGGGCTATTGCTCTGTCCACTGACCAGCAGCAGAGTTCCGGCACTGAAGGGCCGCCCCCATCCTCCTCCAGCAGTCGTTCGGAGAAAGCCTGGCTTGTAGCCAAGTGGCACGACTTTGACATCAGGTTGGTGGTGTTGTCTTCCCTGAAGCCTGCCCTCCACTGAGCAGACATCTACTACGTTGAGATTCTTCTGTCTCTTGGGCTTTCATTTCACTTCTGTGTCAGCCAATGTTGATTGTGCTTTTGCAGAGTGTTTCCTTAACCAGACTTCTCCTGATTGAAAAAAAAGAAAGGAAAGAAAACTTGAGTTAACATACTGCGTCAGCAAAGAAAATGTACATCTTAGTTGAAAGGTCAAAGGTACCATGGTATAATAAGGAACAGCAAACTGTCAAGGGAGTGATGGGGTAGAATCCTCCACTTCTGCAGCATCAGATTTCCCTGAACTGATTCATGTACTTGTTCACTACTTGGTGGACACACAGGGTTTTCAAACTATAAGAATCTGACCCCAGGAGCAGTTTGACTTCATGACAGTCAGCAGTACCGCCAAAGGGTCAAACCATTTGACTTTGGGCCCATCAGACAAACACACTGTGGTCAGCCGTCCGTCAGCAGAGATCTTTGGCAAACTTGTCGACAAAGATCTTTGGCAAACTTGTCGACAAAGATCTTTGGCAAACTTGAAGATTGTCCATTTTGAATCCCTGGCAAAGTTTGTTCAGTGAGAAATAGCGTTTAGTAAGTTTGCTTTAACCTTTACCAGCTGTGTCATCCAGTAGTGGGTGATAGAATTTCTTTCCCTGAGCCCACGTCACCCAAGGCTGGGTGACGGACAGATAGTACATTCTGCCATGTACTATCGGGTGATGGGAACATAAAAAATTCCTACACTTTCCATAAAATGATCCAAGGGAAATAAGCTCTGTAATTAGTCTTGGGGGATGTTGTAGTGAGTTGTAGACCTTACTTTCAGTGCTCTATCGTGAACTTGGCTGACCCCAGCAGCTTTGAAAACAAAAAAAAAAAAAAAAAAAGAAAAAAAGGAACTGACGGCACCGGGCTTTGCTGCTAAGTGTGTGCGAAAAAAATGTCAGAGGAAGGGGTGGTAGCGATTTCTTGCTCAATGAAACGCTTGAAATCATATTACAAAGTGGATCTGGTGGTGAGGGGAGTGATAGAGAGACAGAAAACTATGAAAGAGAAGAGGAAAGTGAACTGTTTGAAGATGCAGCCATCCCTTCATCTTCTGATTTGGTGTTGTAAAAGAACGGAATAGAATGTAAACAAAAAATTTTTTTTTTACTTGTCAGACATGTTTTTTAACACACACAGTCGTGTCTACACATTGAAAGTAAATGATTGAAAATTACTATGTTCGATTAGTTGAGCGTATGACACCTAACACAACACTGTCAGTTGTTGTCTAGCTACCGTAAAAATAAGTTAAAAAGTGGCAAAATATGCGCGTCGGCAGGGACTGAGGGCCATGTGCAAGCGTGCAGCAGCAGCAGGGAATTGAACCATACGTGCCGCTCTTGGCCAGTTAGTATTAACATGACGATGAGGACACTGACAGTGATGATAAGGGTTTGGATGAGAAGATGATTGTGAAGATGACAGTGGTGGCAGTGCGGAGGACGATGGTTGTCTAAAGGTATTTCTAAAGTACCATCATTTTTTTTCCACATAACAGTTTCTTGGTCTGTTGGTTTCCTTAAAATTTACATCCTGTAAGTTCATGATGATAATGAAACAGTTAATGATTATGATGATGATGATGATGGTGATGATTGAGGAACTGATGACAACAGTCACTTCGAGAAGGAAAGTGTGGGGGGAGGGGGGAGGGGGGGGGGGGGGGAGTCTTCAGTGAAGTGGCACTACTAGGATAGTGGCACTGTGAGATATAGGCCATGTAGATGTTGCATATGTCATTTATGTATTTGTTTATTTTAAAGGTTTATGAAGCCATTGCTTACCAACAGTCGACCAACCTTGATGGACACCATGCCTAAGTGTTGTCTCCCCTTTGCAAAGCTCTTCACCACAGAGGAGCAGTTGTCACAGGTATGCATGCTGTTTTTAAAGAAGCACATAGGTAAGTGAAATCGCCACTCTCACACAAGGCGATAAATGACTCAGCATTGCTTTGTCAAGAGAGAGGAAGGGGGAGGAGGAGGGGAGGGGGGGGTGATGATGAGGGGCTTAGTTTTTATGGTGATGGGGACAGCTTTAAGGAGACAGGAAAAACAGATTACTTTTGAATTAAACAGACCTAACATGCCATCATGTTTACTTATAAGAAAGTGGTAATCATACAAGAAAGTGGTATCATATTGCTTATAACCAACAACAGAAGAGAGAGAGTTTTAGAGGGCATATAGACTGCTTGTCACTGTGTGGTTATTTGTAATGTATTAGAATGAGATTACGTCGCATAATACATAAAGTTGCTCCTGCAGGATTCAGTCAAAAAGAAAAGGAAAAGGAGAACACACAACCATGCTCTCAAAGGTGCAGGTTGACGAGGAGAAAAGCAAAGACGACCAGAGCAAGAACCTGATAGGTTGACTATGTGCAGTGTTTGCCACAAAATGAAAAGAAAGTGGGCATTTCTTGGCACTATGGGCTTGAAATGCCGGATGGTGTAGTAGCCTTGACAACTGGCCAAACAGAAGTGGCAGACTGACTGTTTGTCTGTCTGTCTGTCTGTCTGTCTTTCAGCGTAATCAAGTTCGACATGGCAGGCATACTGGGCCAAGCCGGGAGTACCATGACAAACTCCCCATTTTTGTAATATGGTTCTGATGAGACTTTGTGTTTGACGGGAAACCAAAATGGTGCTACATGTAAAAGTGGGAAGTGGAATAGGCCACTTGGTTACAAAGCAAAAGCCACCATATGGGGGATGAAATAACCTCTCTAGCTTTGACTGTTTTATTGCTGTTTTGTTCTGTGGTTCTGAACCCAGTCAGTTGGCAGATTTACGCATGCTGTCTTTACAGGGTGATGATGGTGTTTGTGATCATGACTCGGACACCGACATGATCATTGATGACCAGCAGCTGTCCATCGGAGCACAGAGTGACGGAGCCGCCTTGGAGCAGGTCGCGGTGGCCAACCACCAAACAGGCCGGAAGGAAATCATGCAGGTAGGTCTGACGCTGGCACCTGCCAGCTAATTACTGCAGCGATTCCTGTAGATGTGGGTGTTTGAACAATAGTGCACTGTTCTGTGTTTGGATTGAGTTGGAATAAGCTGAGTCGTATGTTTAGTTTATGGATTTTTTTTTTTTTTTTTTTTTTAAAGATATTGATTCATATATTCAGAGGGTGTAAAAGAGAATGATTTTACCTGATTCTTGGTGTGTACTGGTATGTGACTGTAGTATCCAGCTTATTTTTTTGTTTTGATTGTTAAATGTATTTTTTTTTGGTGTAGAAGTAGAGATGCAGTGCTTATTGTTGTTGTTAGTAGCAGTAGTAGTAGAATCAGTATGATTATCATTATTGTTGTTATTATCATTACTATTTTCTTGTCTTTTAAATCCGCTGGTAGAATTGGATGGATGGTGTGTGTGTGTGTGTAGGTTTGTTGTTTGTTTTTTAGATGTTGCCTGGATGTTGTTTGTCAACTGTCTGCCAAAGCTTTTTCCAGTCATAAGTCCCGCAGAAGTATGAAAGACACAGTGCTGAAATATTTAAGGAAAAAATATAAGAAAGAAAGAAATTATATACATTGGGATGCTTCTGTAACTAAAAGTTAGGAAAGCAGCTCATGGAAGTCCAGTGTTTGTTTACTATATAAAAAGTGATTAGATAGGTATCTAAGTGATTGAATACATACATCAGTCAAAGGAAAGAAAAGTAACCAACAAATAAACATGTTGTGGTATTGTACAAGCAGACATGATATCTGTCAAATTATTTTGTTGATCAGTTCCATGAATGATATTTTCGTTTCATTGGTTGTAGCATTTTCGAAAACGGAAAGATGGTTTGCGGATAAGAGAAGAAGGAGAAGGAGGGAGAAGGAAAGATAAAGGGGGGGGGGGGGGGGGGGGGAAGTGGAGGAAGTGAGGATGGAATGGTGGTTGGGCGAGGGAGAGAGAGGGGATAAAAGAGAGTTGCAGTGCATGAATTAAAAGGTAACTTCTGCACCATAGTGAAGCTCCAGGGCAATGTTTCTTGTGATACCCATTCAACTAGTCTACATGCAGACGAGGCACTTTAGCAAGTAAAGAAGCATCTGTACCCATTCACCCAGTACACACGCAGACAAGGCATAGTAGCAAGTAAGGAAGCATCTCTACCCATTCACCTAGTACACATAAAGACAAGGTGTATTAGCAAATAAAGAAGCATCTCTACCCATTCATCTAGTACACATGCAGACAAGGCATATTGGCTAATAAGGAAGCATCTCTTCCTGTTCACCTAGTGTACATGCAGACAAGGCTTATTAGCAAGTAAGGAAGCATCTCTACCCATTTACCTAGTACACATGCAGACAAGGCATATTAGGAAATTAGGAAGCATTTCCCATAGAGAAGATCAAAAGAAAAATGGTGGATAGGCAGGTGTTGGTAGAACGGTGATTAACCTCTTCACTGCGCTGTTGATGAGCGGCGTTCATCATAGAAATGGTTCAACACTCATTCTGTTTCTTCCAGCATGGGCCCTAGCGAAATATGATAGAAGTGAAGGGGTTGAAAGGCTGAAACAATTTCTATCAAAATATGGTGTGTATGTGTGTGGGTGTGGGTGTACGGATGTATGTGTTATTGCTTATGGTTGCTTCTCACGTCCTGCTTCCTTGGCCTATTGATGACAGAAATGAAGCCATTGAGGTGCATATAGTTTGCATGGACAAGAGTTTTTTTTTTTTTTTTTTCCCCACTTTGTTCTTGTTTACCTGTTACAGTTCTTTGTTAAGTCATTTAAAGGAAAATAATCAGTTTCATTGTGATACAAAGATAAAAGAAAAAAAATTCTGTGGTCCTTTATGCTCTGCTGTTGTGGTGAGTTCATCTGTGATACTCTCTGCACATGCAGGTTCATGGTGAGTTTCAGTCAGAGTTGCTGGTATCCACATGTTTGGTGGACACGGTGGCGCCACCTGGGGGGAGGGGGAGGGAAGGGGGAGCTTTGTCATACTGGCTCCACATCCAAGCAGTTCTTGTGGTCGGCAGGGGATGTGGGAAATGGGTTCAGGTGTTTGTTGGATCGGAACAGACAACACCACCCAGTGCCATCAATATGGCTGGCAGTAGAGCAGTGCCCCCTCTGATGGGTTGCCTCACCACAGCCTGGGTGTTTCATTCTGGTTGCGTGCTGTAGGGGTGACAGGACCGTGTGGGGCTGGGGCTGTGCGTGCAGTGGTGTGGGGGGTTAGGCCACAGAGAGGAGGACATGGACGGGCAGACCAAGACATGTCACTCCGCTGTGTGTCATCAGTTTGTGCTTTCTGATGAACTTGTGCTGTTAAACTGGATTCAGGGTGTGTCCTGGGTAGGTCTGGAAATTTGTCTGTGGTGTGTTTATGTGGGATGCGAACAGGTTGATAGTTCTCTTTTTTGAATTTCAAGTTGGAGCTGAGGTGGAAGAAATGCTTTTTATGTGTCGGTTTTTTGATGCTTTAACGAGAGATTGTAACTGCAGGAGTGTGTGTGTGTGTGTGTGTGTGTGTGTGTGTGTGTGTGTGTGTGTGTGTGTGTGTGTGAAGGTGCTGTGATAGCAGTGTGTATTATCAACAAAGTTAACTAGAGAACTTGACATGTAGAGCATAAAAGAAAACGCGCAAGTAACAGCTTTTAGCGGTAACAAGAAACAAGATTGTTTCTGTTCAATTCATTTTATTCCAAATTAATGTCTGTCCAGAGTGATGACTTTTGCAAGGCTAGAAATAATGCATTAATCTTGCTGAAAAAAAGAAAGACTCACAAAGCATACCTTCTGCTTGAAAAGAAAAGTATTATTTTATTGCTTGAATCATTTGAAAGTTCAAAATGTTATGTCTAGCATAGGAGAATTTTGTTTTATGAGTTTTGTTGATAAATGCCTTGTTTTTTTCCTGTTTGTTTTGTTGATGAATTGTTTTGTTGGCTTTTGTTTATTTATTTGTCCATTTTATTTTTCTATTGATTTTTTAGAACAGTTTCATTGTTGTGTTTGTACTGATTTTGCGTCCTGCTAGAAAGAACTCTAGTTCTTGTGTGCTTTGCTTTGCTTTGTTACACAACCTAAGAACTCGCTGCTTGTATCACAGACGGCAGTGCACAATCATTTCATTCAGCAATTCATCAGCATCATGTTCTGTGCCCACCCTCCATATATAACGGTTGTATTCTGTGCTTGGGGACTCAAGCTTGAAGATGAAGGTCAGCATCAGTTAAAGGCCGACGGCAAAGCGCTGGGGCGCTAGCTAGTAAAGTTCTGAGGGTGGAGTTATTGTGCATGGCGTTGCCTGACCTGTGTAACTGCCCGTCAGGCTTCAGCATTACCTGTTTCGCTTCATTAACCCTTGCTGAGTAGCTTGACCCAAATACCAGAATGGTGGAAGTTCCCAGTCTTTGACTAACCAGCACCATTCATGCTTTACTGAATCGCTGTTTGCAATGTGCAGCCTGTACCAACTGCTGTGAGCGCTGACCTGCTTGAATACTGTGGTGCTGTTCCCAAACTAACTTGTACCATACCCAGGAGAACGCATGTACAAATGAACATGTAAAATGGCCAGGTATCAGTATTTCAAAAATGCATATACTACTTCAGTAACAATGAGATCTGGGCATCAAACGATGAATTTATGAGTTTTCTAGTGAGACTCTTCCATAGCTTCAGAACTAATTTTTTATGTAATTTTTTTTACCAACCTCAAACCAAGGTATGAAGCAGCAGCTCCCTTTGACATCTTAGTAATATTTTTTTTTTCATAAAGTCATAAAAAATCTGAAATCAGGAAGACTCACACACACAAATCTTTTAAGCCAAATGGCTGGTTCCATGTGCCGACCAGGATACCGTCTTCACTGTATGACTGTGGGCACTTGTTTCTCTCCTCTGAGAGATTTCACACAGATGTTTAGCCTTCAGAGGACCTCTCCCATGAGTCTTTGCTAGAACAGAGGCACACTTCCCTCCCTGCCTCCCATCCCACCCCCCCGGCAGTAGCACTGTTTATGCTTCTTGGAGAATGACAGCTGCCTTCTGAACATTTGTATGCAACAAAAACACTAGCATGGTGTGATGATGTGTAATGATGCACAGCCAGATCTTCAGACTGTCTCCAGAACATGCCAGGCTCATCTGTTGTCACCTAGGTAATTGCCAGATCCTCAGCAGAGTCATGTTGATTCTTTTTATATTATTATTGAAATTAATGACGTATGTCATTATTTAATGGCATTGATTAAAGTCACATCAATTTTATATCACAATTACATTCAGAGCTTTGATAATTCGCTATCATTAAGTGAAAATGGACATGTAACCAAATGATAGGTATTAGCTAGTGCTGCTGTGTAAGTATATGATCCTTTTCAATCGATTTTTTTTTTCATTTGTTTTTCCTAAGTTTAAAACAATTTAAAGACTAAAAAAAAGTTTTTTGAACCTTGTTCATTTTGTTGTATTATGAGCTTGGTCATTTGATTTAAGTCTTGTGTATATCTTTTGCTCTTTTTTCTTCTTTTGCATGTGTGTGTGTGTGTGTGTTCTTTTTAAGTTTTTGTCCAGTGTACATACTTATTTTTGGTTTTTCTCTTCCATGTACAAACAAGATTCTGTCATTTTGACCTTGTATGATTTTTCCGTTGATTTTGGAGAGTGGTTTAAGGGGAGCTGATTTTCGTATTGCTTGGGTCAGTTCGATTGCATGTTGGCTTGTCTGGTTGGGTGACATCGGGGGTAGCTTTGTTTACATTGACAAATGAAGGAGCCAGTCAGTCAATCAAATGATGTAGTTAATTTATGTCTTCTTATATTGTTGTATTGTCATTTAATTGATGGTGGTGGTGTTTTGAGTGTTACTGTAGTTGTTGTTGTTAACTTGGCGGAAGAAAGTAGCATCACAAACAGATTGTGTATATACCTTAGGTTAGTTTACTCCATTTTATTTTTTTTTTATTTTTGCATTTTGGTGGCTGGTGGTGATTGGTTCTGGATGTGTTGATTTCAGGTTCTTTATCTGTTGGGTTTTGTGTGTTAAGTAGTTTTCTGCATTTGACATGTTTGTGTTTCAGCTTGAGAGTGATCACCCTTTAGTGAAGTTTTGATCCGTAGGTACGAGTATCCAGTTCTCACCCCCTCTCCCCCCCTCCTTTGTGACCCTTCGTGTCCCACCTTGGATGCTTGATTGGCTGTACAGATGCTCCCCTGCTGAAGTTTTTAACATGTGCTTCACGTGTCTCTGCCAGCTTGGGTCTGTTTCTATGGAAACGATAACCACAATGTCTGTGTGGTAGCCAGTGCCACAACACAGAAATCTGTTTAATGTTTACCCATCACTCTGGAAGCGATTGACCATCAGATAAACAGATGGATAAATTCGATGTGTTTAATAAATGGATATTGAAAAGGCTTGAAACTTTGTCCTATGCTACATAACATTTATTATAAAACTTTGTTCAATTTTATATGACAGTTACGGAAAGTGAGTGAGAATCTCTTTTTTTTTTTCCTTCTCTCCAAAAAAAGTTGTTCTTTTATTTTCTTTTTTTTTTTTTCTGGTTTTATCTTTTGTGCCCCCCCCCCAGTGGCTTTGGTCTCATGCTGCCCATTCTGGCTTTCACATAGTGCAACACGCAGGTTGCCCTGACCTGCTGTTAGCAACGTCAGTCAGTCTGCACTGAGCAGTCAGTATCAAGTGGGTATGAGGCCACCCACCAGAGGAGACAGTGCACGCTGCCTAGCGATGTTCAGTGTGCAGTGCTCACTGGTGCTTGTTCTGACCCAGCGTGCAACAGGACGCCACCTACCAAAGCTCCTGACTGACGACAGTAATTACTTTGTCATAGAGCAAGTGTGAGTGAATGTTACGTGACGTACTGGAGTTGCTCTTCATGTGAGTGAGTAGTGTCCCCCTGTCAAAGTGCGCCTCCATGTACATCCAGTCACGGTGTGTGTGAGCTAGCAGCCAGTCAAACGTCGACTCAGAGTCAGATTTAAACAATGGTGCTAAGGCAACTACAGGGCAGATCTGGCTGTGGCTGCGTACGGAGGGGGGGGGGGGCCTGGAAGAAACAGCATGGAAGTAATGCCGTTAGGGGTAGGGGTGGGGTGGGATGGGGAAGTTGGGGTAGAGGGTGGAGGGTGTCGGAGCATGAAAGATCAGGCAGCATGAAAAAAGAAGAAGACAAATAAAGCCTGCACAAACAAAACAACTAATCATGAACATGGACATGGACAGAACGTGAGAACAGAGGTACTGGAACAAGGCATGCAGGGGGCAGAAAACGAGATTTTTTTTTTTTTTTTTTTTCTTAAATGAGATCAATGAAGACGACAAAAGTGATGTCACAGCGCTCTGTTCATGTCGGAGAGTCCTACACAGGGGCTGCAACTCCATCCATCCTGCCTTTCACACCATCTTAGCCAATGCTTGGTAGTTAGTGTAGGTAGTATTGCTGGGGCTCGGCTGAGTCTGTGTCTCTTTTCAATCCCGTTAAGTGTCACAGGGTAGCAGTCTTGATTTTCCAAGTGAAGCCTACGGTTTCTGAAACACAGAAGCAAAATCGGACAGCTTGTTTAGTACCTTTGTGTTCAGTGTTTATCCCTGGTTTGGGTGCTATGGAAGTTGTTCCGCAGCATGACTTCAGTGTGAATGTATGTTTTCGTATTTGTTGCATTTTGAACGGCTTTAGCGTGTCTCTTAATGCATGATAGACAGCATCAATTTTTTAATTCTGTGCCTAATGAATGACAGGCATTTTCCCTGTTGCTTGATGAATGATATAGATGTGTTTTAAACGCATGTTGAATGACCCTGACACGCATGTTATGTGTGTTGAATGAATACCTTTGGAAGGGGAAGACATTTTTTCAGTTTTATATGTGTTTTGATGGATAGTTTGATATGGAAAATGACATGCATGAATGTTAAATGAGTGTGATGAATGCTGTTGATGACTAATGCCCCTCTGTTTGTTATCCTCATGAGGGAGAGATTTCCTTTCAGACACCCTCATGTCAGATAAGTTCTTTCTTTGACTGCTCCGTTTGTCAAAGACTAAAGTCAAGTTAGTGAAATATACTCTACAAATAAGTGAAACGTGACAGAATGTTACTATATCAGGCCCGTTATTTGATGAAAAGGGAGCAGACATGACTGAAGGAGGTGTGAGAAAGGAAATCCAACCCACACAGAGTTTGATCTATGTCCTTACTGCATGCAAAAACACTTTAAACCCTGACTGTGCAAGACTTGAATATCCATTCCAGAAAACCCTTGACCATTGCCAGCATGTGCCTGTGGTGTCCTACCCAGTGTCTGTCTTTACTTAACCTTAGATGTCCTGTGGTGTTTTCTGTTGTTTTTTGCAGATGGACGATGTTGCCATATGAGGTAGTCACACAGAATTCTTTTCTTTAAGTTTTCATCCTCTCCATGTTTTGGGTTGGAGGCTGGTGGTTGTGGGCAGTGCTTCAGAAGTCAGCCTCTGTCTCGGTGACAGACATGAGAATTTGCAGTTGTGTAGCTTGTATTCAGTTTTCAAATGTCCTGAGGGCCATTTTTGAGGTATGCGTCAATCGATTAAGAAGATTTGGGTGATCTGTAACATAGAATCATCAGCTTTCAAGTACACTATCCAGTCCGTCATTTTGTTCCAGTTCAGTTTGTTAAGGCATCACCCGAAACTTTTTTGGTCGGAAAGTAAAAAGTCTGCAGCTCAAAATATCTCAAAGGCTGATAAAAACAAGATTTGGCAAGAAAACTGAATAGACTGTAGGCAGCAAGCAGTGTTGAAATGCAGGAAGGCTTCAACATTCTGTTGACCATACCATAGTTTTGCAAATCCTGGGAGGAGGGTGGGGTTGGGGGTGGTGGGAGACCTCAGCTTCAGGGGGCTTCACCCCCTGACCCTTGGAGGCCAGTGCCCAAAGAGCTGGCTGTCTGATGCCCACTCCTGGACTGTCTGAAATTTGTCAGTCTTTTAAAGCTTGCTCAGGCTGCATGTCAGTGTTTTGATGAGGAATCAAGCCCCTGTTTTTGATATTTCAGTGGACACAAAGTGCTTACTGTTGTCAATGACAAGAGCTGGTTCTGGCCTTTTAGTGAATTACACAGAGGAAAGATGGACTCCTCAAGCTCTGACAAAGTTCATAGAGCACTTATTTTCAACTGGCAAAATCCTGTAACAGTTTTAGAAATAAGATGTTCTGGAATCAGGGTGTAGTGCAGCCAGTCAAATGGAATATTCTGGAAGCTCAAAAACCATGGCATAGAATAGTCAATCAAATACTCTGGAAACTCAAAAAACCATGGCATAGAATAGTCAGTCAAATTTTTGGAAGCTCAGAAACCATGGTGTAGAATAGTCAATCAAATAATCTGGAAGCTCAAAAACCATGGCGTAGAATAG
>JADBJO010003925.1:140000-160000 GCA_016801955.1 Conus betulinus | reverse complement strand
ATGCATACAAAGTCGCAGTTTACAGATGTATGCCTGACATACTAGAGACATGAATGTGACCGTACCCGAGCACATAGAGGCCTGAGCTGGTGGGGTATGTATGCTGGATTGGTACAGGTAGTAGATGATCATGCTTCAAGCTTTGTGGTCATTAATTCTAACCATGACTGCAAGTCATGTGTAGAGGTGGTTTAGTTCTGCTGGGTGCTAGAACTGATATAAGAACAAATAGGGGGCTTCTGAGTACAAAATGCCATTTGTCAGTACTGGAGAAAAAAGTATCGCCATATAGTCGGAAAGATGCAAATAATGTTTGGTTCTAAAAAGGTTGTGAAAATGAGTTGATTATTATCAAAGATAAAAGAGAGATTCAGAGCGTGTGTGTGTGTGTGTATGCCCATTGGAGTTTTTCAGACAATACTTTTTTGGATGCGTTAGACAAAACCTTTTGGATGTTGTTGGCATGAACAGGTGCGCCTGCATGTGTGCATGAGAAAGGTGTGTGCTTAGGTGTGTTCTTTGAAAGCATTTTTCCAGTAGTCCTGTGATGCCAGAGGATTTTGAGGAAGAAAAATGAAGCAGGGCTGTGCAATGTTGGGCAGATGGAGGAGGCCTCCCAAGGAGACCCAGACCTGGGCAGAGTGAGAACCCTTGCCATGGAGACTGGCTCTTCACGGCACCTCCGGTGACAGGGTCTGACCTCCGCAAGGGCCTCATCGTCGTCATCATCATCATCGTTTGACCTTACCACAGCTACACAAAAAGCATCTCTTCTCACCCCCCCTCCCCCCTCCCCCCCCATGTCTCCTCCTCTTCTTCCCCCCCCCCCCCCCCCCCCGTTCCCAGTCTTACGCCCTGTGTTCCATTCATCAGTCATGTCAGAGAAGTGGGAACAGCTCACTTGGATTCCCCTTCCTGCGTCGGTCAACATGGTTGTATTGTCTCTACCAAGTGTTCAAAGCTGCCTGATCCCTGTGAGTTTTCTTTGTAGGGGACTGTACCAGTGTGTGTGTGTTGTACGTATTGTGATTGGTTCATTTGAGCCTGTGTTTTTTTTTTTTTTTTTCCCATTAGTGTGTGTTACCAACACATCAGGAGAAAACACACAAGATGTTATTGTCTGTTTTTTTTCCTTTACATGCATGCTTTGTGTGTGTGTGTGTGTGTGGGTGTGGGTGCATGTATGTGTTGATGCACTTGTTCTTCCCCATAATTTTCCCTGCGTGAAATAATGCAGGAAGAAGATGCTGATGTTTATGCAGAATTGCCCTGATGTTGTAAATAAAAAGAAAAAAAAAGGAAAAAAGAGAAAAAGAAAGAAAGGAAAAAAAAAAAAGAAAAGCCCATACATAGAGAACTGTGATGTTTCAATGATGTGAGTGCAGCTCTGTTTTGGTCGTGGTGTGAACCAAAGGAGAACTGTTGAAATAATTCTCTTCAGAGCTTATCGTTTGATTGGAAACTTTTGATTGTTTATTCAAAACATTCAGTTGGATTGGTCCCCTCCCCTATTTTATGAAGGTAGTATGAGAGCTTACATGTGTGTAGAAAGAAGACTGGGTGTGGAGGTTTTCTCAGTTGGATTGTTTGTTCACAGATCTAAATTCACTGCAACGATGTGGGGAAAAAAAATCAACAGCAACAACACACATCACCCAAAGATAAATGTGTTTGTTCCATATCAACAGTTGGAATGAGATTAAATGTGTATATTTGTACCAAGGGAAAACAGTTTTTTAATCATGAGTTTTGCCTTTTTTATGTTGTTTTTAAGCTGAATTCAACTGGATCAAACCAGCATGGGAGCATGTTGTGCAGAGCATGAGGTGTGATGTCTTCTCCACCTTTTCAGAAGCCTTCTCCATGACCTCTGAAGAGCAGGGGAAGAGGAGTAAGGGGGACCTAGGGGAGTGGAGGGGGGGATGGAGGGATGTGTGTGTGTGTGTGTGTGTGTGTGTGTGTGTGTGTGTGTGTGTGTGGTTGTCATGTTTTGAGAAATGCACAGGTTGATAGGAATTGCTAGTGTTCTTTTCCCATTCTCATGTTTGGGAATTTTGTTTCTTTTTTTTTTTTTTTTTTTTTTTTTTTTTTTTTTTGCATTGTTTCCGTTTTGATACAGCTGAAGTGAGTTGTCAGGATCACAATGATTTCAATTTGCCGAATTCTTATGTTCTGAATTGTATGCTTCTTTGCTTTTTTATTTATTCTTTTTGGGAAGTGTGTGTGTGTGTGTGTGTGTGTGTGTGTGTGTGTGGTGTATCTACTTGCTTTGTCGGTGTCAGCCAATGAAAAAATTTTGCATGTATTGAATATTCCTTTTTGTCAGATGTGAAGTTGATTAAATGTTTAGTTTTTTTTTTTTTTGTTTGCTGATGTGATGTAACCGTCAGATGATGTACATGCATTTCAATTTTTGCACATTAGAGATACACATATACTTTTCTCTTTTTTTATGATTCAAAGTCAGTACAATGTATTCATCACATTGCTTGTGCCCTTTCATTTATTCTGTCTTGTGATATTATTATTCTCCTATACTTTGATTATGGTGTTACTTTGATTAGACCTGCCGGAAATTGATCTGCCATAAGTTTACATTTACAAGTATATTATTTTCAGTGCCAATAGTTGCAGAACATAGAAGCGTAACACTTGAAGTGATGATATTAAGTTCTGTGATGCGAAGGATTTAAGAGAGAAAAGAGAGCGTCAGATTTGCTTTTCAGACTGGGTGCCAAATCTTTCCTGCATTGAAGAGGGACTTGTCTCCCCTGTTGACGCTTTCCCCCCCCCCCTCCACTTCCTGCTCTCCTCCTACCCCCCAGCATGGAATTGATATTGATTCAGGTTGCCTGGGTTTTCAGGGAGCCTCATTTGCTGCAGGGGATAGGTTTGTCTTTGTTGAAATGTGATCCTGATTGTGTCAAGATGTGGTGGTATGCGGTTAATGAAGACTTGGTCGGGGGATTGAATTTGTGTATGTTGTCTCCCCATTTTATAGCGTTTTTGTGTTCATGTGCATTAAAATGGATAGGAATGTAGGTGTGAGAGAATTTGTACTGTGTGCTAATCTGTTTGTCTTCTGCAAGCATAGAATTGTTCCCAACCTATTGAAGTCACTGCTTGGTGATATTATTGGAACGTGCATGCTCACACATCACCATGTCTTGTGCAAGATGAGTAATGTGTGTGTGTGTGTGTGTGTGTGTGTGTGTGTGTGTGTTTTGAAAGGGCCTGCAGAAGAAGGAATTGATGCCTCATAATTTTTTTTTTTTTATTTGTCTCCCCCATTCTTATTTTCTTTTTCTGGAAAATGGATTCTAGTTTTGCCACCCCATCTAGTATAGGGATGATCCCTTTGGGCTGCACTCTGTTTAAAACAATCCAGTCAAGGGAAAAGAAATTGCGATTATTTTTCTGAAGTTTATTTAAATTCAGTTATTACAGCCTAAAAACCGAATGGTCCGTGGGAATTGAATAACTTGGACCTACTTAGGATGGGAAAGAACAGTGTGTATGTGTGTGTGTGTGTGTGTGTGTGTGTGCATGATCTGGTAGTTTTGTTTGCTTTGGGTTTGTTATTTTAATGTTTCTATTGAGCTTCGATGTCAAAAAAATGAAAAAAAAAACTCGCTTGCAACTCGCAACCTTTGTGCATTTTTGTGCTGTGATTATAATTGTGAACTATGTGTTCCTTCTGAGAATGGAACCCCCTTATGCAGAGGCTTGCAATGGATCTGACTGTTTCTCCATATGTATCATGCTTAAACAGATCTCTTGGTCTGGACTGCAACTTTTACCTGCATCCAGTTGTGATGTAGTGTGTGTGTGTGTGTGTGTGTGTGTGTGTGTGTGTGTGTGTGTGTGTGTGTGTGTGTGTACGTACGTGCATGCATGCATATGTGTATGAGATGATGTTTCCAGACTGACCTGCTTGTGTGTGGAAAAATATTGGTCAAGGTTAGAATGTACCGACTATTGAAGTTCGATATTTGTGAAAGCAACCAACAGCTGAAAACTCCAGAGGCAGTGACTTGGTGATAAGCTGAAGTAGCTTATCTGCTCTTGTCTGCTTTTTGTTCAGTTTGTCTGGCATTCATGCCCCACACTCCCCTCTCTCTTCTCCCACCCCTCCCCACCCAGTTCATACCCTCCTATTCCCCTTCTGTGCGCCAAGTCTTGAACTGGTAACACGCCTCTTGTTGGACATCATGTTCATCACAGTTTTGTTTTAAACCTTGAAACAGTATGTATAGCTTGTGAAACTGTGTTTTCTTTTTTTTTTGGGCCTGTAATATTCCTGATCATTGTCTGTGAAAGAGGAAGGCTATGGTTTGTTTTCGTATGTGTGTGTGTGTGTGTGTGTGTGTGTGTGTGTGTTCAAATTGAAAATGAACTTTCACGAAAATATGAATGGATATTTACTAAGTGTTTCTTTTTACGGTTCATGTGATAGATTATTTGCAGCGTTATTCTCGTATCTCTGATCTCTCAGATGTTCCTTGGACTTCATGTTTCTGTTGCTGCATGTGATCTGTTCAGGTTGATTCAGTTCAGCCCAGAATACTCCACTCACTCCATGAGAGGTTGTAATAAAACTGTTTCCAATTAAACTTTTGGTTTTACCAGTGACTTTTGATGTAAAAGCATCTCATTTTTGTGTGCGTTAATCAGGTTCGCACAGGGCCCTAAAAGGCCCTAAAAGGCCCTAACTTTTTTAGGCAAAAAATAGGGGCCCCTAAAAGGCCTTCAAAATGAAGAGGCTGGAGGCCCTAAAAGGCCCTAAAACCAGAACAGCCTAAAAAAAAATCTTCTTAAAAAAAACAAACAACAACAACAACAACAAATCAAAGAAGAATGATCAGAAAAAAAAAAAAAAAACCGATTTTCATATAATAGGTAAATGCCGAATCAGTACTGATCGATCATGGTGTAAAGTCGTTCAAGGGAAGTAACTCCACGACAAAGTATTTGTGCTGTCCGCCATCTTGGATTTTCCATGTGTTGAACGAAGCAAGGCCACAGTTCGTTTTTTCAACGAAATTTGACATTTCATTGAGAGTTTCTTTATAAGATTTCGTCAGTTTCACTCAGAAACATGGGGAAGTGCTTATTCCAAGATCTGTGGCTTGATAATTCTGAATATAAACTCTGGCTTCGCCAAGATAACTTAGACAAATATCGGTTCTATTGTAGTTTTTGTAAGAAGGGAAAAAGGCCTTCAAACTCGCCAAAAAAAAGAAGAAACATTCAGACTTGGAGAAGGCGAGTGCTACAGCGGCAGTGTCCTTAAAATTTTTTTTTTTTAAAGATCGTGACAGTGGGCAAGCTTGAAGTAGTACTAGTACATCAACAAGTTTTTGTTCAAAAAAGCACTTTGTTGCTGGTCCTTCAACGAGTTCTAGTGCTTCTACTGCACTTCGTTTGGCCCTACTGCCCCTCTGACACCCCTGTTCTTTCCCTTACCCCCATATTTGAATCACCAGCATCCTAACACAACTACATGATTACACTAGTCCATCACCTCAGCTGCAACCCACTATATATTCCATAAATTCACACACCACATCATACCACATTAACTTGCAGTGCACCCCCCCCCCCCCCCCCCCCCCCCCCCCCCCCCCCCCCCCCCCCCCCCCCCCCCCCCCCCCCCACTGACCACTTCCTTTCCTTTGTCCACATTATGTTCCCCCACCCCACCCCCTG
The DNA here is from genome assembly GCA_016801955.1 of Conus betulinus. Taxonomy (NCBI): domain Eukaryota; kingdom Metazoa; phylum Mollusca; class Gastropoda; order Neogastropoda; family Conidae; genus Conus; species Conus betulinus. The sequence continues at coordinate 154,291 of JADBJO010003925.1, read as the reverse complement.
TGCACAAGTATTCTAAAGGGGCTTGTGTCTCCCCTCTCCCCTCTACATACATATATATATAGTATGCTTAGATGTATGTGCATGTGTTTTGTCAGGTGTGTGTGTGTGTGTGTGTGTTTTTTTTTTTTTTTTTTTTTTAACACAGATTCCCATATATGACCACTATCATTATTACCACCACTCATAAGATGTCCTGTGTATGCTAATCCTTTTTTTTTTTATTTTTTTTTTTTTTTTTATATGTATGTGTGGATGTGCCTGTGTACGCATGTATGTGTGTGTGTGTGTGTGTATGTACATGTGTGTGTGTGCGTGCATGTATCATGCATGCGTGTGTGCATGAGACGGTGATGATTTCGCCTGTGACAACCATCACCATCAATCATTGATCATTGATCCCCCCCCCCCCCCCCCCCCCCCCCCCCCCCCCCCCCCAGTGTTTTTTTTTTTTTTTTTTTTTAACTCAACTGGCATTATCATGCCAAAGCTATCATGCTATTTCACTTATGGCAATGATCAATCATCAAATTTATTCCTTTTTTTTCTCCCCCCCCCCCCCGGCATTAATACACATCAATGCCACCACAGTATTTCACTTATGACAATGGTCACCACCCTGTAGTACTGTAGATCTCATCTCAGTGATCAACATCCATCAGTCATTGATCATTTCCTTTATTCCCCCACTGGCATTATCGTACTTGCCAATACACTATCCTACTCCTTTTACAAAAATGACCATCATCCTACACCACTGTGGATCATACCTACACCTTGACCATGATCATCATCCACCCATCTTTGAACACCTCCCCCATTCCCCCGCAAGCATTTTACACCAATGCCACAACATTATCCCACTTATACAACAATTATCATCATCCTACAGTACTGTTTACTCTCAAATCATACATGATCATCACCCATCAGTCATCTACCCCTACCCCCCCCCCCACCCTCTTTCTCAACCTGCAATATTATACTAATGCCACCTTATTATTCCACTTACCACAATGACCATGATCCTACAGTACTATTGATCTCACCCATGCCAATGAGCATCACCCACGTCATTGATATTTTTTTTATCCCCCCAACTTGCACCATCACCACTCACCACTACATTTTTCCACTTATATAACAATAGTCATCATCCTATGGTACTACTGATCTAAATGATTACCATTTCTCGGTTACTGAAAATACTCCCATCCAGTGAACACCTTCATACTGCACTATATATGGAAATGAAGAAGCTGACCAATTGACAAAGGAATGAGGACAGCAGCCCCAACTGTAAAAGGTCGCCTCCTTGGAATAAATCAAAAGTATTTCCAAGAGGACAAATAGGAGGATGACTTGAGTACTGGACTGTTCTCACTGGACTGTTCTCTCCTTCAACCAGAGGCAGTGTGTGCTAGTCAATCAAGGACAAGGCAGCTGTTAGTCAGGTGGAAAGAAAGCATAGGCCTACTTTTTTTCTTCATCTTGTGACTTGTATTCCTAAGACTTCTGCCTTGTGTGTGCTGCAAGAACACTGTGTTTACTCTAGCCATTGTAAAAGATTTCTTTGTTTTCATACGGATATGGAATTGACAAGATTCATACCAGAAAGTGATTAGGTACTTGCTGAATGGAGGTCTTTATTGGAGAAAATCGCATCTGTGGGAGGCAGTGGTGAGCACTTTTCAGCATTTTCGTGTGCCCTGATGGCCCTATTTTTGTAAATTTTAGGCCCTAAAAAAGGCCCGTGCTGACAGTGTGTAATCTTTTGATGTGCAGCTTGAAAAGTTGGACGGGAATTTCCTTTACAGTCCCATGATAAGTCAGCGCTTGTAGGGAACTGGTATGAAACGTTAGAACTATTATAAGATTCTGACTCCAGTGGAAAATTAGTAAGCTGAAACATATCCCATTGCACATCATCAGATGACTGAAGGAGTGGAGAAGAGTGACGACCATCAAACATTTTGTGTATCGTGACAGACTAACCCACTTAACTCCTGGAGTGCCCCTGAATGGATATTCCCATCATTGTTACTGTAGTAAATTTTCAAGCCATATTTGTGGACAGGGACATCTCAGTTTGCACCAGTCAGAAAGCTTGATAAATTAGCTTGAATTATTAACGAGTCACAGGGAAGCCTGGGTGTCGCTTTGAATGTAAGTGCCCTCACTCCCCATCCATACCCCTACTCGCACCTTCAGTTCACCAGCTTCATGTGCCAGTGGAGTGCTGTGAAACAGGTAGAATGCTGCCACTTGAAATCAGGCATCACCTGAGTGACCAGTAATTGTTTGACAGTATGTTTGACATGCGAAACTAGTTGTCTTTCCTTCTTGGTGCAAAATATTGGTAAATTGTGACAGAAACCTCCAAAACCATTTTAAATGGATAGTGCATTTCAATCACCGTGGAAAACAGAATATCAGTTATACACACTTTACTTCACCTTGCCAGAGTATCTTTACGTTCCACAGCCAAAATAGCCATGTAGCATTGAAGGGGTTAAGACCCATGCATGTGAAGGGGCAGTGGAGATGCATGTCTGTCTGCAGACAGGAGCATCTGTGCATGTGGCATAGTACACAGGTCTGAGAAATTCAGGATACATAGGTATGACAAATTCAGGGTACACAGGTATGACAAATTCAGGGTACATAGGTATGACAGATTCCAGGCACACAGGTATGACACATTCCAGGTACACAGGTTTTACAAATTCCAGGTACACAGGTATGACAAAGTCCAGGTACACAGGTGGTGACAAATTCAGAGTACACAGGTATGATGACAAATTCAGAGTACACAGGTACACAAAGTCTGACAAATTCAGAATACACACTTATGACAAATTCAGGATACACAGGTATGACAAATTCAGGATACACAGGTATGACAAATTCAGGATACACAGGTATGACAAATTCCAGGCACACAGGTATGACAAATTCAGGATACACAGGTATGACAAATTCCAGGCACACAGGTATGACAAATTCCAGGTACACAGGTATGACAAATTCAGGGTACACAGGTATGACAAATTCAGGGTACACAGGTATGAGAAATTCTGGGTACAAAGGTGACAAATTCCAGGTACACAGGTATGACAAATACAGGGTACACAGAATTTGGAAAAAGAGGGGGTTAGTTACCGCCAAGGACACGGACAAATAAAGTACAGGACAAAACAAAATGCATTTTGTCCTGTTGGGTCTCCTTCAGGCAAAGACAAATAACATTTAGGACAGTGAAAACGAAGAATGAGAAACCACTAATCTTCTTATATTCAGCGCAAAATGATTTTGCACACAGGACTGACACATTCATGGCACACAAGACTGACACATTCATGGCACACAGGTCTGACACATTCATGGCATACGGGTCTGACACGTTCATGGCACACGGGTCTGACACGTTCATGGCACACGAGTCTGACACGTCACGGCACACAGGTCTGACATGTTCATGGCACACATGTCTGACATGTTCATGGCACACAGATCTGACATGTTCATGGCACACAGGTCTGACATGTTCATGGCACACAGGTCTGACAAATTCGTGGCACACATGCCTGGTCTTTGCTGAAGATTTTGTTCCTTTCTTGTTTTTTTTTTTTAACATGTTTTTTTTTCTAAAATGAAATTCTATAGGCAGAGTAGTACTCTCTATAACCAACTTGCAGTGGCTGTGTATTTTATCTTCCTAGGCCATACTAGTCTAAAGCGTTGTTCATTACAATGCTGTGGGTGTGTAACCGTCAGACATTGGGTGCTTCTTTGTCACTGTGAGTATTCATCATTCCTGCTGCCAAATTTTTACCTGCTTGTTCTTTTTCCGTTTTTGTTGATGGACTGTTTGACTGCCTCTGACCGGCATGTTTGTCAGTAAGAGACTGTAGCATGTTTGTGATGGAATGGGGCAGACCAAGGAGGTGGTGGGGACCTACTGTCTGTCTGGTTCCCTTTGGTGTGGGACAGCACAAATTAATGTCAAGTGATGTTTTGACACCCAACGTTCTGCACAAAGTGTCGTTGCTGTCCTTATCTGTGGGACACGGTGATGTGTGGCAAATGGTTGATGAAATAAATATCTTTAGAGGCAGACTGATCTGACTGGGATCCAACTGCCTTCCCTGTACCTGTCCTGCTGTAGCCCCAAGGGATTTCTGGGCCCCTTTCTGCCACATGTTGATCCCCAACTTATTTGGATCTGAAAATTTTCTCTGAAATGTGTTAATGAGTTGTACGTTTTGAATTTTGTAATGAGTTGTGCGTTTTGAATTTTGGTCGACTTATTTAAAATGCATTTCGGTTTATGTTGGTTTGTCGATAAAAGGAGAGTGAGGGAGAGAGAGAGAGAAGAATGTCAGCTGAATCTCTGTCATCTTTAGTTGGTTGTTGAAGCCAGCTGCATGTGTATTGTTTTGTTTTTTTGCCTAAAGTTGTTTGTTTTGCCTTTGCTTTTTTTTTTCCCACTGCATGTTTTAAACTCCTAACTTCCGAGTGATGCTTTTTTTTTCATCGCTATCCTAGAGTCTGCAGGACGTAGGATGTAAGATTGGTGATGAAAAGTTGTGTTGTCAAGGTCACATGATTGAATATGTAGAGTGCTGTCTTAGTTTTTTCCCCCAAAAGACACGGTGGAACAGGGTAGCATCATTTCTTCCAAGACTCGGGTCAAGAAGAAACAAATTTTCCCAACAGTTATTGCCCCTCGGATAAATACCACTGGTGAAGCTACTACCACAGTACATGTTGGTAGCCTTTGGTATGTCAGAATCTGGTTACAAAATGGTTTGATGTTTGAGTGGATGTGGTGGAATGAGTTCACAGTTGTGTTCTGTAATATATCATTAGGTTTAGATTTACTTTTCATCTGACCCCTTTTGCTTTTCTTTTTTGCTGTAATGAAATCGTCTTTTTTTTTTTTTGTAAAGAAATGCATAAGAAGAGTTGAATGTTAATGTTGTGTATGTTGTATTTCTGAAAGAAATATGCTTATGGATCTTGACAGAACATCCCAGCAAACGGTCTTTGATAAGACCATTGGAAATGCATCTACTTTCAAAAATTTTCGAATGGTTTTTGCCAACGGCTTTGAAGCTTTCAAATGAAGTGTACCGTGTTTCTAAAGCTGATTAAGGCTTTTTTTTTTTGTTTGTTTTAAAGCTTCCAATCTCTGGACGTAAGTGGGGCTTGTTGTTATCATGGCTTTTATAACGTTCATATATGAACTGGAGCAGTTTGTGATTTACATCCACGCACAAGAGTGGTAACCATTCCTCATCACTTTGTGTGCGTGTGCTGTCATTTAATTCAGCCACGCCTGTCACTTTCTTTTGAAGTACAATTCCTGAGATCTCATACCTTTAGACTTGACTCTCGCGATTCCATTGCTCTTCTAAGTTTTCTTTAATTCTTGTTCACAGACGCTATGCTATTTATGTTGACGTGGTGACTGTCGAAAGTGAGGTTGACAACTTTCATGCCATGCCATGCCAATAGTCCTTTTTTCCAGTGGTTTTCCTCTTCTTTTTTTTTTTTTTTTTTTTTTGCTGCAGGAAATCCCCCCCCCCCCCCCCCCCCCCCTCCAGCTCTTCCCCATTCTCTATTCACCCAACTCCCATCCAACCAATGCCTGGTATTACGAAATCTGAAAAGAAATGTGTTTGGAAAACGTATTATCAAAGGGTCATGTGACAATGTGAAAAACGAAGTACACAGTCCACCCCACCCTGATTCCCACCCCTTCCTCCACCTACCTTCCACCTCTCTCTATCATCATCCTGATTCCCACCCCTTCCTTCTCCCACTTACCTTCCACCTCTCTCATACATCCACCCTGATTCCCACCCCTTCCTCCACTTACCTTCCACCTCTCTCTATCATCATCATGATTCCCACCCCTTCCTCCCCCTACCTTCCACCTCTCTCTATCATCATCCTGATTCCCACCCCTTCCTTCTCCCACTTACCTTCCACCTCTCTCTATCATCACCATGATTCCCACCCCTTCCTTCCCCACTTACCTTCCACCTCTCTCTATCACCACCCTGATTCCCCCCCCCTTCCTCCACTTACCTTCCACCTCTCATTATCACCACCATGATTCCCCCCCCTTCCTTCCCCCACTTACCTTCCACCTCTCTCTATCACCACCCTGATTCCCACCCCTTCCTCCTCCCACTTACCTTCCACCTCTCTCTATCACCACCCTGATTCCCACACCCTTCCTTCCTCCACTTACCTTCCACCTCTCTCTGTCACCACTCTGATTCCCACCCCTTCCTCCACTTTCCTTCCACCTCTCTCTGTCACCACCCTGATTCCCACCCCTTCCTTCCTCCACTTACCTTCCACCTCTCTCTGTCATCACCCTGATTCCCACCCCTTCCTTCCTCCACTTACCTTCCACCTCTCTCTCTATCACCACCCTGATTCCCACCCCTTCCTCCACTTACCTTCCACCTCTCTCTGTCACCACCCTGATTCCCACCCCTTCCTCCCTTACCTTCCACCCTCTCTCTCTCACCACCCCATGATTCCACCCCTTCCTTCCTCCACTTACCTTCCACCTCTCTCTATCACCATCATGATTCTCACCCCTTCCTCCACTTACCTTCCACCTCTCTCTGTCACCACCCTGATTCCCACCCCTTCCTTCCTCCACTTACCTTCCACCTCTCTCTGTCACCACTCTGATTCCCACCCCTTCCTTCCTCCACTTACCTTCCACCTCTCTCTGTCACCACCCTGATTCCCACCCCTTCCTTCCTCCACTTACCTTCCACCTCTCTCTATCACCACCCTGATTCCCACCCCTTCCTTCCTCCACTTACCTTCCACCTCTCTCTGTTACCACACAGCCCAGTGTTTCTGACTCATACCTGATTCCCACCCCTTCCTTCCTCCATTTACCTTCCACCTCTTTCTGTCAACCACCCTGATTCTCACCCCTTCCTCCCGCTTACCTCCCACCTCTCTCTGTCACCACCCTGATTCCCACCCCTTCCTCCTCCACTTACCTTCCACCTCTCTCTGTCACCACCCTGATTCCCACCCCTTCCTCCACTTACCTTCCACCCTCTCTGTCACCACCCTGATTCCCACCCCTTCCTTCCTCCACTTACCTTCCACCTCTCTCTATCACCACCCTGATTCCCACTCCTTCTTCCACTTACCTTCCACCCTCTCTCTGTCACCACCCTGATTCCCACCCCTTCCTTCCTCCACTTACCTTCCACCTCTCTCTGTCACCACCCTGATTCCCACCCCTTCCTTCCTCCACTTACCTTCCACCTCTCTCTGTCACACCACCCTGATTCCCACCCCTTCCTCCACTTGCTTCCACCACCTCTCTCTGTCACCACCCTGATTCCCACCCTTCCTCCACTTACCTTCCACCTCTCTCTGTCACCACCCTGATTCCCACCCCTTCCTTCCTCCACTTACCTTCCACTCTCTCTGTCACCACCCTGATTCCCACCCCTTCCTCCACTTACCTTCCACCTCTCTCTCCACCACCCTGATTCCCACCCCTTCCTCCACTTACCTTCCCCTCTCTCTCTGTCACCACCCTGATTCCCACCCCTTCCTCCACTTACCTTCACCCTCTCTCTGTCATCATCATGTAGAGTTGTGATGCGGCTCCCTCCTCTTGCAAGTCGTCCCCCCCCTCCAGCCTTGCAAATCAGCCACTTTTCATACCCTGTTAGCAATTTTTTTTTTTTAAACACAAGAACACCGAAGAAATAGAAGAAAGTTTAAGCAAACGAACAGGCCAGTGTAAATGTGTTCCTGTTTGATTTATTTTTTATGTTTTCCAAGGGCACACAGCTGAACTCCAACGTTTAACTATATAGTGTTTCCTGTGTCATAGACAGCGATGGAAAGGTCAGAAATGATGCTGCTCAGTCTGAGGCAATGGCAACATTTCCTGCCCTTTCCTCCTTTCTTTTTATGCATTGGATGGGGCCAGAATAGCTTGGTTGGTAGAGTGCCGGACTCATAATCTTGGGGTTGCGGGTTCAAATCTCTGCGGGCCATTCGGTACAGGGGGATTTTTTCCCTCGGAGTTAACATTGGTTCCGACTCCATTTCCCATACAGTCTTTCGAATGAGACTATAAACCGAGGTTCCATGCATTACATCTTGCACACATGTAAAGTCCCATCACCAACTTTCGGAAGAGAAGGCCAGTTTGGCCGTTGGTATGGGCGACGTTACACATAGCATGCACCTTCCCCGAAGATAGAGTATGGCTGCCTTAAAGGAGGGATAAAAAAAAAAAAAAACCCAAAACGGTCATACACACAAAACTTCACTCCCTTTGTTGGGTAGATGGGATTAATCCCTGCCTGTCTATACAGGGAGTGTCCGCAAAAAAAAAAAAAAAAAAAAAAAGGAAAAAAAATTTATCCATTGGATCATATTCTGTTGCTCTGTCTCTGTTTCATTTTTTCGATTTACTTTCCAACTGGTAGCTTCCTGACCATGTTGTCCGTTCTGTCACTGTCCTGCTGTGCAATGAAGACCTCATGGTGAAGTTTAGGCTGTGATGATGATTAGTCTGCTGCTTCTTTGAGGGAAGTGTGCATGGCTGCAGAGTTTTAAAATGCTGTTTTGTGGAGAAAAAAATCCTTAGCAGTATTGTCTGTTTTTGTGGATCTTGTGTTTGCATGTTGCTGTGTGCATAGTAACTTGCCACCTATATGCACAAACGTACACGTTTTCAGTGAGCCCCTTCCCCCCCACCCCCCACCCCCCACCTTCAAACTGTGCAGATTTTAAAAAAAAAGCCACCCAGATCATCTGTTCAGTTGACATTATCAAATTCAAACTTCATTTTTGTTATCTAATGTACATCCAAGATTTATGTTGCATTTTCATGTTTATGCAGAACTTGTGAAAAAAAAAAGATGTGCAAATTTTCTTTAGTCGGTTATATATAAACAGGAATGTATTTTATCACCTAGATCCATAATTCTTTTTGTCATCTTCACTGTCCACTGATATCAGTTAGAACTCTGTTTCAGATAGAAGAAATGAATCTCTCTCTCTCTCTCTCTCTCTCTCTCTCTCTCTCTCTGCAGTGTCTGTCTGTTGTGTCTGTCTGTGTCTCAGTGATAATGAAGTATGTTGCTAGATATAAATTTGATAGCAAAAAAAGAAAATGAAATGAAAAGAAAACATGTATACATGTCAGTTGGACTAGTTTGAAAAAAAAAAGCATTTTTTTTTTCACTGTCAAATGAATCAGTTTGAAGATCTGCCCCAGCAATTTTTCAATCCATGTATTTCTTTGCGATTGAATGCATGTTTGTTTTTTTTTGTGGATTTAGTTGCTTCCCTTTATGTGTAAAAACACTAGTTGCCAACCAGTCATGCGGTACGAAACTGGTGTGCATCCCCTTTTGGGTACCATTTACTTACTAAATTCCCTTTTTTCTTTTTTACCTTCATTCAATGATTATTTTTTTATTTAGATCATTTGACAGTGTTTCATTCTTTTCTATTTTGGAACAATTTATGACGCAAATTGACAATCTTTGATCTGTTGTTATCTCTACGTCCCTTATTTTTTTGTGCGTGTTGAATTACTGAAGCATTCAGAGTGTATGTTTATAAACAGATTTTTTTGTGGTTTCAAGACTGATGGTAAGGCAGGTATGTCTGTTGTGTGTGTTGTACATGTTGAGTCATATTTAATCTGATAACTGATTGATTGCTAATTATTATGTCCTTGACCTTCATGCATCCCCCCCCCCCCCCCCCTTTTTATTTTGTACTTTTCGTTTCTGATTCCTATATCAAGCAACCAAATCCACATTGCTCGTGGATTTGTAAGTTATTCCAAGTGCAAGTATGATAATAAACTGGGTGTAAATGAATCTTATTTTGTGTGATTGTGTGAGAATGGTTTAGTTTTTCCTCTCTGTGGGCGTCAATGAATTCAGGGCTTCCCCTCTCTCTTGTGTGTGTGTGGGTGTGTTTTCTCTTCAGTTTAATGTCTTCCCACTTAACGTGATTACAGAGTGCGTGCGTCTGTGTGTGAGAGAAAGAGAGAGAAATGTGTGTGTGTGAGTGTTCGTGCGCGCATGTGTGCGTGCGCGTGTGTGTGTGAGCGTGCGCGGATGTGTGTGTGTGTGTGTGTGTGTGTGCGCGCGCGCGCGCGTGCGCGTGTGTGTGTGTGTGTTCAGAAGACGCATATACATAAACATGTATGTAAGAATGCATGAACATATCCAGTTCAGAATTGCTAGCTGACACACTCTTATTGCTGGCAACATTCGACATTATCATTTTAACTGAAAATGTCCCGTTCAGCCTCGATTCCATTCCCCAGCCTTTTGCACCCAGTAAGAAAAGATAAGTGATTTTGTGCTTCGTTTTCATTGTCTTGAATATCATTTGCCCTGCCTGAAGAAGACCATAGATCGAAATGTGTCATTTTTGTGTCGTAATTTGTTCTTTCATATTTGGCGGCATTGTGATTCTGTCTTTGCTCTTGATCCAACAATATTTTTTTCCCTTAAACTGTGGATTTTGCTGCGCTCTCCAATCTCTTTTTTCTCTCTCCTAGACTTCCCATTCCCTTTAAGTTTATGTCTAGTTCACTTGTGTTTTTGTATGATCAGAGAGAATGTGACACCTAATGCAAATGATATATTTGTTAAGACCGCATGGCATCTGCAGGTGAAATGATGTGGGAGAGACTGTAATCATTCAGTCAGCAGCACCAACTGTGTTCTTAGCATAACACTGTACAGTAAAATAAAGAGAGACGAGCATGCGATACTGCATCCTCTTAACAGATCGTCACTTACCCAACCTCACCACAGTCAGGACTAGAGTGTTGTATGAAGACTCGGAATGACGTACAGTGAAATTATGTAGTGAGAACACATTAACTGGATTCTGGTACTGTTGCAGTATATCTAACTTCTGATTCCTTCAGCGGCTGTCGACTGGCCAGGTATAAAGAGGAGCTTTTATGAATGATCATTAGCTTTCGGGGTAAGGAGGGGGGTGTGGGGGAGCTGGGGAAACTGCACTGTGAAAGATGAGGTGGATGTCCTATTGGGGAGCTGGGGAAACTGCCTTGTGAAAGATGAGGTAGATGTCCTATTGGGGAGCTGTGGAAACTGCACTGTGAAAGATGAGGTGGATGTCCTATTGGGGAGCTGGGGAAACTACACTGTGAAAGATTAGGTAGATGTCCTATTGGGGAGCTGGGGAAACTGCACCGTGAAAGATGAGTGGATATCCTATCGGCAGTGATGCCTAATGGGCAGATTGTTCTAGGACTGAAGTCAGCAGGCAGTCGTCTTGGTGAAAGAAGAGCTGTTCTCTGGCAAGAGTCACAGGTTCGTAGGAAGGCAGGCTGGTTAATGGATGGTGCTTGATAGTGGGACTGAGGGGTGGGGTTTGCATGGTGACAGCTTCAGGCAAATCCCGGACACACAATGCGGTTTACTGATTGGCAAATAAACACATCTCCCAGGATGTAGCTAGTTTCTTTAAATCGAGCTGCTTTGTATAAGAACAACCAGAAATTTTTGTACAACTAGTCGTGGTCAAGGACGCTAATAGGCTCATGTTAAACAAAGAGGGCTGCTCCAGATATTTCTAGTGAATAAATATTTTCCCGAATGCTACTCAAGGCTAGAAAACGGAGAACAAAGTGCGGCCTGTCTCAAGTTTTCACAGTCATCGACATAATCGAGAGATCGATTGATGCCGGTGAAGAATTTATAATGGACCACTAGTTCTGATGTTCGCCTTTCAAAATTAAACGAGAGAGAGAGAGAGAGAGAGAGAGAGAGAGAGACGCTTCAGAATTTTTTTTTTTTTTTTTTTTTATTGGCAATGAAAAAATACAGAGAGAGAGAGAGAGAGAGAGAGAGAGAGAGAGAGAGGGGTCTTGTACGAATCCACACACATAAGAACTCACGCGCGCACAGACACACACACAGAGTCGCGCAGTTGGCCATCGCTCTGAAAACCATCGCCCAGAGCTGATAGACGCGCAATGACTATAGTGCAGCAGGCCGACGCGTATACGGCGTACACATGTCAACGATTGTGACCAAGATGACGGGTACAGATATTAAACATCCATTAACACCCATGACCTGTGAAAGCTTCAACTGAAAGCAATTCTGATCTTAGTTCAGATTTTTTATTTAAAAAAAAAAAAAAAAAAGGTTCGAACTTAAATCTACGTGATTTTTTTTTTCCCACGAGCTAGGTTTCATCCTGCAACAAAACGACAGTATGGGCACGGCACAGAGACAAACTAATGCAGTTGACACGCAACACAACAGAACACAGTGTACCAAGACATGGAACAAGACAGAAATAGCAGTTTTGGGAAGGAGGGGAAGACAGATCAAATCACCAAAACACACCTTTGACAGAAATATCTGCAAGTTACTTCATTCAGGTGTTTTGAAAATGAACAGATGCACACAAACTAGAAAGAGAAAATGATTCATCTACGCCAGGAGGAGGGGGGGAGGGGGGGGGGGAACCAACCAGTCACAAGAGGGCAACCCATGTGAAGCGAATGGTTTTCAAAGAAATGGACAAAAGCAGGTGGGATGGGGGGTCCAAGGAATGGCGAAACAGATGAGCACCATTCACTGTAAAAAAAAAAAAAAAAAAAAAAAAAAAAAAAAGGCCATCTCCATAAGTACACAATCCACAGAGATCTGATATTCGCAGCCCAAAAGTTTTGGATGTCTCTTGATTCGAAAGAGGGGAGAGCACGAAGAAGCCATACTGTCCTCAATAACAGACTGCACTAACATTTATTTGAACATATGTAGCCTATGTGTTAACAAGGTAAACTCAAAAGCGTTCACACACACACACACACACACACACACACACATACACGCGCGCGCGCGCGCGCGCGCGCGTGCGCGCGCGTACACATACGCACGCAATCACGCACTCACACGTCTACAAGCTTTATCAATCTCGTGAAAGATCGGAGAGAAAAAGATCCCCCAACACAATCATCAGTCTGGTCACCCCAACCAGATCCACCGAACATCCTGCAAGACATCATATATTCGATACTAACATCCTCTCGAGTCTCTGCAGAATAAACACACACACACACACACACACACACACACACGCGCGCGCGCGCGCGCGCGCGCGCGCGCGCACACCTTTCGCTTTTATGAGCCACCAGATCAAGTCTAATATGGCTGCACACCAAACATCAATGCGCCAAAGGCTTGCGTCAGGAGTCAAATATTTATAGACTGGCGCAATAAGATGTTTTGAGAATTTTTATTGTGCCTGAAAGTTGATTCTCCTCGTTTTCTTCATATGGCCGTCAAGGTACAAGCCAAGTGGTTCCAAGGAGACGGATTAAAATCAAACGATTGGGACTATTCGGGGGCGTATTGGCGTAAGCTCAGGGGCTGCGGGTTGTCTCCGATGGTGGGAGGGATCATCGCTTTCACTGGTCAGCAAAAGCCCTCCTCAAGCTGGGCAGCCCCCAGCCAGTAGGGTGGTGACCCACCACAGTCTGCCTGCTTCAATGTGTGCTTGGAGCTCAGGGGAAGACTGAAGAGCAGACTGTAAACTGCACCAGGCATAAGAAGAGAAAAAAGAAATCCAAACTACCAGCCTTGCGGCTGGCTACCGGAATGTCAGAACGATGTGTCCTAATTGTCTCTTGATTCGTTCGAACGGAGAGCACGAATAGGCCATACTGTTCCTCAATAACAGACTGCACTAAAATTTGTTTTGTACATATGTATGTGTTAATAAAGGTCAAACTCAGCAAGGAAAACAGCCATTATCGACCGCAATCTGGGAAAACAACCTAGCGTGTACGGTACGCATGGACGACGGTCGCATCCCAAAGGACATGCTGTACGGCGAGCTGGCTACAGGCTCCAGACCCACAGGACGGCCTGCCCTACGCTACAAGGATGTATGGAAGCGCGACCAGAGGGCAGGCAGCCTCGACCCAACAGACCTGGAGACAGGCGGTCCACCGTCAAGGCCGGCATCAAACACAAGCAGAGCAGAGGAGAGAGGCCCAACGAAAAGAGCAGCGGCGCTGCAGACGGCAAAGAATTGTGTCAGCACCGACAGACACTCATGATCGAGACTCCCACTTGATGTAACTGCAACAGAGTCTGCCACTCAAGGATCGGCTCTTCAGCCACAGTAGGCGCTGCAACTCCACAACTGAACTATCCACGGAGCAACACCATTGTCTCTCGAGACACACAGATGCCGTTCATATGCGT
>JADBJO010003925.1:132500-137500 GCA_016801955.1 Conus betulinus | reverse complement strand
TCCCCCCCCCCCCCTCCCCTGCAGCAGCTCACCAACAGCACCGCCCCCTGCAGCAGCTCACCAGTAGCACCGCCCCCCCCCCCCCCCTCCCCTGCAGCAGCTCACCAGCAGCACCCCCCCTGCAGCAGCTCACCAGCAGTCCCCCCCCCCCCTCCCCTGCAGCAGCTCACCAGCAGCACCGCCCCCCCCCCCTCCCCTGCAGCAGCTCACCAGCAGCACCGCCCCCTGCAGCAACTCACCAGCAGCACCGCCCCTGCAGCAACTCACCAGCAGTCCCCCCCCCCCCTCCCCTGCAGCAGCTCACCAGCAGCACCGCCCCCCCCCCCTCCCCTGCAGCAGCTCACCAGCAGCACCGCCCCCTGCAGCAACTCACCAGCAGCACCGCCCCTGCAGCAACTCACCAGCAGTCCCCCCCCCCCCCCTCCCCTGCAGCAGCTCACCAGCAGCACCGCCCCCTGCAGCAGCTCACAGCAGCACCGCCCCCTGCAGCAACTCACCAGCAGCCCCCCCCCCCCCCCCCTGCAGCAGCTCACCAGCAGCACCGCCCCCTGCAGCAGCTCACCAGCAGTCCCCCCCCCCCCTCCCCTGCAGCAGCTCACCAGCAGCACCGCCCCCTGCAGCAACTCACCAGCAGCCCCCCCCCCCCCTCCCCTGCAGCAGCTCACCAGCAGCACCGCCCCCTGCAGCAGCTCACCAGCAGCACCGCCCCCTGCAGCAGCTCACCAGCAGCACCGCCCCCTGCAGCAGCTCACCAGCAGCACCGCCCCCTGCAGCAGCTCACCAGCAGCACCGCCCCCTGCAGCAACTCACCAGCAGCCCCCCCCCCCCCCCTGCAGCAACTCACCAGCAGCACCGCCCCCTGCAGCAGCTCACCAGCAGCACCGCCCCCTGCAGCAGCAGCTCACCAGCAGCACCGCCCCCCCCCCCCCCCCCCTCCCTGCAGCAGCTCACCAGCAGCACCGCCCCCCCTCCCCCTGCAGCAGCTCACCAGCAGCACCGCCCCCTGCAGCAGCTCACCAGCAGCCACCGCCCCCCCCCCTCCCCTGCAGCAGCTCACCAGCAGCACCGCCCCCCCCCTCCCCTGCAGCAGCTCACCAGTAGCACCGCCCCCTGCAGCAGCTCACCAGCAGCCACCGCCCCCCCCCCCTCCCCCCTGCAGCAGCTCACCAGCAGCCACCGCCCCCCCCCCCCTCCCCTGCAGCAGCTCACCAGCAGCCACCGCCCCCCCCCCCCTCCCCTGCAGCAGCTCACCAGCAGCACCGCCCCCTGCAGCAGCTCACCAGCAGCCACCGCCCCCCCCCTCCCCTGCAGCAGCTCACCAGCAGCAGCCACCGTCCCCTGCAGCAGCTCACCAGCAGCCACCGCCCCCCCCTCCCCTGCAGCAGCTCACCAGCAGTCACCGCCCCCTGCAGCAGCTCACCAGCAGTCACCGCCCCCTGCAGCAGCTCACCAGCAGCCACCCGCCCCCCCTTCCCTGCAGCAGCTCACCAGCAGTCACCGCCCCCTGCAGCAGCTCACCAGCAGCACCGCCCCCTGCAGCAGCAAGCTCACCAGCAGCTAAAGAAGACTCCATTCAGCCTTCTCTGACCCTAGAGGAAGGCCACAAAAGCCTGTCGACCCTAGTGATGACAATATGGATCGGTCATCTCAGTTCAAACAAGACTCATCTCGAAATGATGCCAGAAAAGCTTCTGACTGCCTGCCTCGTCTCAGGCAGAGCTGAACAACAAAAACAGTGTACGGGACATGCTGTCGAAACGGTCAGTGTCTGACAGAGCTTCTGTTGCACACTGATTGGTGATTCGGCCATCAGAGACATTGACCCACGCAGAATAGTGCCAAGACAAGACTTTGTTTCCCAAACTCTGTGTCTCGGGCATGTGTACTGGTGACGTGTTTGGCTGGTTACGAGGCATAGTAGATGTCCTGATGTCAATGTGATGATCATGCATGTGGGCGTGAATGATTGTAGAACGACAGAAGTCTCCAAAACAGACATGGTGCGACCTTATTCACCTGGCATCTCACACTTTCCAAATGCGAAACTATTCCTTAGTTCTAGAGTACCTGCAAGAGGAAAACACCATCTTAATACCTTGATTTCCCCCACCAATCTCAATATGCAGAAAGCTTGCGAAATGCCGAATGTAGAATTCATTGATAACTACAACACATTCACAACCACAAACGGAAACCCTAAATTAGCATTTTACAGCAACTTGATTCACCCCAGTAAAACAGGCACTGCCGAACTGGCAATTCATTTTAAGCAGTTTATGTTTCCATCTCAATTTCATGATTTTTAACTCCAGACGGTATGCACCAGTATCTTCTCAGTTTCATTCTAACCGTCCAATTCGTAATGTAATGACTGGCATCCTATCCAGAACCAACAGAATAGGTTCCCATACGACCACAGACAGCAAAACAGTGTCCCACTTCATGAATATCCACCAATGGAATCCATAAGTCACTACCCTCTCCTTTCTCACAGACACACCTCAATGCCGACACAAACTTCAGGCGCCTCTGATCGTTCACTTCATGGCCCTTTTCTCTCTTCCCCCCCCCCCCCCCCCCCCCCCCCCCCCCCACACTCCCCTCCCCTTTATCACCAAGACAACTCACTGCCGACACAAACTTCAGGTGCCTCTGATCTTGCTCGTCGTGGCCCTCCTCCCCCCCATCCCCCTCCACTCTGTATAACTGCGATCAGACGACTCAGTCAAACCAAGTCTTACCGCACTATCCCCCCTCTTCCGATAACGAACCGTGTTGCTCCTGTGTACACTAGAAGCTTTTATGACCATGTGATAAATCCTGACAATACCGTGACAATGACACAAACACCACCCCCCAGCTATTCCTTTCGACCAGTTTTTGTTCAAATTTATGACATCCTACATCAACACTCAAATGCAACAGCGTCAATCTGCTCCTGTTGAAAACACAATGGTGTGTGTGTGTGTGTGTGTGTGTGTGTGTGTGTGTGTGTGTGTGTGTGAGTGTGTGTGTGTGTGTGTGTGTGTGTGTGTGTGTGTGTACGAGCAGCACGCGCGTGTGCATGTGTGTTTATGTTTCATCATGATTATATACATGTGTATATGTACATGTGTATGTGTGTATATGTACATGTGTATGCATGTATGTATGTGTGTATGTATGTATATATATATATATATATATATATATATATATATATGTGTGTGTGTGTGTGTGTGTGTGTGTGTGTGTGTGTGTGTGTGTGTGTGTGTGTGTGTGTGTGTGTGTGTGAGAGAGAGAGAGTGTGTATTTTCTTCAGAGAGAGAAGAGCAAGAGAGAGAGAGAGAGAGAGAGAGAGACCATACAGCAGTAAGGAGTTGGTGTGTGTGTGTGTGTGTGTGCATCTCGCTGGACTGTGGTGGAAGTCACTAACTGAAAGAAGAAGATCATTTGTATTTTGTTGTAAACAGTTGCTTCAGGCCATTGCTGCAACGAATGGTGTCATGTAGGTATTTGTTGTATGTGTTGAGAATACACAAACATGATCTTTTCTTGCTCTCTCAGAACGAACACGTTTCTGTGTTCCAATGTTTATATATAGAAATATTGCCTATTTGCACTTTGACTGTGATTTTCGCTTATTTCCGCTTTTCGATTGTGATTAATATAAATTATATTAGTCTTTTCTTTGTATATTGTTTGATTTTGCTTAGACCGACTGCAAGACTTGCTCAGGGCCTCGGCATCTTTACTCAGGGCTTGAGCGAGTGTGTGTGTATATGTATGATATATATATATATATATATATATCTAAAAATTCCATTTCACTTTTGTTATAGATATTTAAAATTTAAGAAGACGGTTCTTGACTAAGTCCACAACTAATTGCAACATGTCTTTAACTTTGGATACATTGCCAACTAAACAGGGACTCCGAATAGGCTATTTGAATATCAACAACTCAAGAAATAAAAAAACGGTGTTGCAACCATTCTCCATAACAATGGTAACGTCTTTCATTTATTTTGTTTTGCGGAATGCCGTTTGTCCTCAGAAAAACAGATGCTGATATGAGCATATGAAAATAATTAGACTTGATCCGCGTAAACCTAATAGTACAGGCCTACTTTTGTACCTAAGCTCTTCACTAAACTGTAGAAAAATAAATAGCCTTGAAAACTATGGGATTGAATCTTCATTCCAGTGATTCAGATCCATATAAAGTAGCTAGTAAACTCCAAAATGATGTTAAAAAACTCATCGAATGGACTCAGTTGAACCATATATCTTTAAATGCAAGCAAAACCAAGTGCATGTTTGTATGTGCCTGACAAAAAAGACAAAAGATGAAGGCAAAATTTCCACCATTGTTTATATCTGATCGAAAAATAGAAGAAGTGACTCACATAAAATACTAGATGTAATAATGGATAAAGATTTAACATGGACCGACCACATAACGTCAATGGGGAAACGTCTCTCAAAAAAATTACTTCAGTTAGCCAAGATTAAGAACTTCCTTGACACCCATTCTCGAAAGCTCTTCTTCTGTGCTCATATTCTATCAATCATTGATTGTGCATCAACCTTATGGGATAACTGCAGTGAAACCAACTTGAAAATTATTCATCGAATGTATAAAAGAACATTGAAATTAGTATTACTAAAATCAAGCACCCTGACAACAGAATACTATGAACAACTTGATATATTAACCTTCTACAACAGACTTTTGTTCAATAAAGCAGTATGCATGCATAATGTTGCAAACGGATAGGCTCCTAAAAAGATAAGAGATTCATTTACAACTAACACTTATAGACATAGTCATTTATGATCCTTTCCGAGACCAAGAAATAATCTTTATAAATCTAGTCTTTTGTATTCCGGTGGAAATGTATGGAACAAGCTACCAATCACTTTGAAAAATATATAAAAACAAAAATCAGTTTAAAAGAAAAATCTGAAAAATCATCTCATGGATGGTTAGTAATTGATATTTTCTCAAATTCCTTTGA
>JADBJO010003925.1:127500-130000 GCA_016801955.1 Conus betulinus | reverse complement strand
GCGCGCGTGTGTGTGTGTGTGTGTGTGTGTGTGTGTGTGTGTGTGTGTGTGTGTGTGTGTGTGTTTGCGCGCGCGCGCGCGTGTGTGGACATATTAGGGAAGTTGGAGCTGAAAATGTCATTATCGAAGGT
Organism: Conus betulinus; assembly: GCA_016801955.1. Classification (NCBI taxonomy): domain Eukaryota; kingdom Metazoa; phylum Mollusca; class Gastropoda; order Neogastropoda; family Conidae; genus Conus; species Conus betulinus. Next base: position 129,869 of record JADBJO010003925.1, on the reverse strand, counting down.
GATGGCAATTTGGTCCGTGATTATTTTTTGGACCGTTACAATTATAGACATAAGAATAATCCTAAAGCACAAGAGCAAAGTAGGGAAAAAAATGACAGACACCCTACATTTAACTGACATCTGGCGTGAATTAAATTCTGAATTACGTAGGTATACTTGGAGGAGATATACCCATGCCAAGTCGTTTAGACTTCTTTCTTATTTCCAGTTGGTTGTGTGACCATGTAAGAGACGCATATACTCTACCGGGATATTGATCTGGCCACTCCTTAATTTCAGTAACTTTAGAACAAGGTAGAGAGACAGAGAAATATACCATGGAAATTCTATAGTTCATCATCCAAAGACACTTATCATGTAGAAGAAGTAAAACACTGTCATCGAGGAATATGCAGCTCTACCGTATTGTGGCTGAGCTGGCCCAGGTTCCTAAATCAGAAATCCAGTTTGTTACTTCTGACCATTTTTTTTAAAAAAAAGATATATTGCTCTATAAAAAATCAGAGGCAAAGCTAGGCTCTTTATCGTACGCAACTATGAAGAAAAGAAGAACGCAGAAAAAACAGAAAGGTCTTGAAAGTACAGAAACGTCTTGAAAAGTAATATTTATTTACTAGGGAGGAAAACGGTGTGCTATCTGAACGAGAAAGACTGGAACTTGAAAGCTGGAGACGACATTTGACAACACTTCGGGAAAAGAAGATGGAGGATTATTGCTGCGTTCAAGGGCAAGATGGGTTGCAGAAAGAGAAAAATATAACAAACTATTTTTGTGGACTTGAAAAGCGGAATTTCGTTCGCAAGAATACGAAACTTACGCTGCTGGATAATGGATTAACTTTAAGTGATGGCGATGAAACTGCCCAAGAAGTGAATAAGTTTCATCAAAAGTTATGTTCTAAAAGTACTGTCGAATCTTGTGAAATTCTAAATCTCGCAGACAATTTACCAATATTAACTGAAAATCAGATAACTTCTTTTGCAGTGCAGAATTACTTTGGAAGAAGCCGGTGTTGCTCTTAAACATACGCATAATATGAGCAGTCCTGGCAGCGACGGCTTCACGGCAGAATTTAAATGAACTGTTCTGGCTCTAACATGGCCCCTGCGTCGTAAAAGCTGTGAAAAAGTATTCAAGAGAAGTTGGAGTAGGAAATCAGATGTTGTGAAGAAGGCGAGTCAAGTAAAAGCGATAGCTGTGATGTGTTCAGCTTCAAGGGGTTCGTCACCTTATTACGATTTACCATATCAGGACACTCCAGAGCCAACGTTTTGCCACATACGGAATGAAAGATTACCGAAGGATGTTATGTGGCTAAAACTTTTCGAAAAATCCAACAGACAAAGGGATGTGAAGTTAGGATGGTTTCAGGTGAGAATTATTAGTAGAATACTGGCAGTCAATGCTGCCTTGCAAAACATGGGCATTGAAGATTCAGAAAAATGTTCTTCTTGTCAGAGTGAAAAAAAAAAAACATTTCACGTCTATTTGGGCACTTCCCTCCTGTGCAAAATCTTCTGGCAAGGCTGTGAATCTACTGTTGAATGAAAAATTGTCCTGTTTGGTTGTGGCAATAATAATTTAGACCAGACAGAACGTTTGATTCAATTCTGTTATATGCTAAACAAATTGCATATCTACAAATGTAAACACGACAAGGATTTACTTCACGTTTTCAGTGTGTATTTGAAAGCTACATATGAAGAAAAAAAAAAATGGATGCTGCTCGTCTTCACGTGTCACTCGCAAAGTTTGTTACACAATAGCTTCCACATTCTTCTTTATTGATGAAATGAATGAATGCATTAATTTTTTCAAGGCTTCCAAATGATAGGGCAACGGCCAGTTGCTTTGTTTTATCTGTGTGATTAAACTGTTTGCTTGTTTCTGTCATTTTGTTTTTATCTATGTAACAGTTCTTTTTTTTTGTGCGTGTTTGTCCTTTGTGGTCATTATTATGCTTATATATGTCTGTGATTATACAAAGAGACATGTATGATGCTCATTAAGGGACTGGCATTCTTATGATTTTATTTTGATTATTATTATTTTTATATTTATTATTATTATTAGTAGTAGTAGTAGTAGTAGTAGTAGTAGTAGTAGTAGTAGTAGTAGCAGCAGCAGCAGCAGTAGTAGTAGTAGTAGTAGTAGCAGTAGCAGTAGAAGTAGTGATGCTAGTAGCAGTGGTAATCACAGTATAACATGGTGATGATGTTTTGTCCTTTGTGGTCATGATTATGCTTATATATGTCTGTGATTACACAAAGAATCACGTACAATGCTTATTAAGGGACTGGCATCGTTATCATTTTATTTTGATTAGTAGTAATAGTACTAGCAGTAGAGGTAGTAGTAGTACTAGCAG
>JADBJO010003925.1:122500-125000 GCA_016801955.1 Conus betulinus | reverse complement strand
GACCAATGCAGTGAACAACATCTACTATCCTGATACTTACCGGAGAGAGTGTGCTTTGTGCGGGTTTCGTTCTGACACAAATTCCCATGCCTTGAATGGATGTCGTCAACTGAGGGGCCTCTACACACAAAAAGACACGACAGATGCGTTGAGATCATCAGAAAGGAGCTACAGAAATGCATTGCGACGGATTTTGTGGATGTTTTTCAAAATAGGCCTGTCTATAAAACGGTGTTGAAGATCTGCCAAGGCTGAAACCCGATCTATGCTTCATCGACCATCGAAACTCGGTGGCATTCGTCATCGAGGTTTCAAACCCATTTGACGCATTCATACAAACATGCTATGAGGGCAAATTTCAAAGTACATGCCTCTTTGCTATGCTCTTAGTGATGCCGGATTTAGCACGAAAGTGGTTGTTCTTGTAATAGGTTCACTAGGCATAGTTCATAAAAGAGTGGTTTCAGGACTTTCAATGTTAGGACTGCCCATAACAAAATGTAAACAACTCGCAAAATACTTGAGCATGTCAGTCATGATTGGGTCTAGGCGTGTTTGGTCAAGGCGGAATCACCTCATGAACCAGCATTGAAACTGACAGATGTTGACTTTCAAACTGTGCTGTAAATAGTATCAGCTGATATGTATGTATGTATGTATGTGTGTGTGTGTGTGTGTGTGTGTGTGTGTGTGTGTGTGTGTGCGTGTATGTGTGTGTGATGTATGCATGTATGCATGCATATATGTATGTATGTATGTATGTATGTATGTATGTGTATGTGTGTGTGTGTATGTGTGTATGTATGTATGTATGTATGTGTGTATGTATGTATGTATGTGTCTGAGTTGTGCTTTGTCAGAATAGTGTACACTTTCATGGAAATGTATTTCAAACCGTGTCAGTTTTCTTACAAAAATTGGTCTACGTCGACCAGTTGTCATACGGAAAGTGCACTCTCTGTTTCAGAACACGACATAAGCTTTAAGCTTGTCGTTGCCCTTTCGATGGATAAAATTGCAATGCTACTATTTTTCGATGAAATACTGCTTAAACTGAGTACGCGCGCACTCAACGCGAGTAACGAACTGTCCATTTCGGGTTTGGGGGGAATATCTGTAATTAATTTCACTTCGTTTCTTTTACTTTCCTCGTCTATGCATTTATTTACCTGCTTAGTTTTCTTTGTAGTTGAACTTACCCAGCCAATTCACTAGACCCTACTTTTTTCCCCCACTCGTGACGAAGATACATTTAAGCTTTGGAAGTTCGAAGCCATGTGTTTTGTGGAGCGATGTTCGCAAGAAAATTTACCAGTTCATCTGGTCGCTTTCCTTATATACTCATTTGCGTCAGTGAAGCCTGATCAGAAAGTTGAGCACAGTCTTCATCGCGTCCTTTTTTCATTAAAAAAAAAAAAGAGTTGTAATTAGCAACTGTTCAAAAGGTGACCGGCCTCAAAGACAGGAAAATGGTAAGCAATAAACAGCATTACAACAGAGAAAAAAAGGAAGGGACACTACAAGTAGTGACTGAAATATACATCCTGTAAAAAGTAGAGTGATTTTTTTTTATATTAAAACTGCGGGTAAACTTGATATTAATTGAATTACTAATAACTATCTTATCAATAATTATAATTATTACATTGTGTATTAATAATGAATAACAACAACAACAAATGGTAATGACGATAACAACAATGATAAAAATGATGCTGCTGATGATAATGAATAATAATAACATAAATATAATAATATAATAATAATAATAATAATAATGATGATGATGATGATAATAATGATGATTCTTCTTCTTCTTCTTCTTCTTCTTCTCATTATCATGGTGATCATCATCATCATTATCATTATTATCGTTGATGCTGTTGTTTTGTGGGCTGTAAACAACATCAACTGATTTGATTTGATGAATTACCGTTTGGGTGTAAGTGCACGAGTTTACTCTTTCAAATAAACGCTTTTCCACTAAGGGGTTTCTATAACCAAGCCGTTGTCCAGCAGCATTGTCATTCTCCAGATCACGAGGACACAGTGGCCAGGAGAGCACAATTCTCAGGAAAAAAGAATTTTCATCATAGATTGTGTACAGTTGTTAAAAAAAAAAAAGCACGAGTTTTTTTTTTTCCAACCGTGGGGGGTGAACTAATCAGCAGAACAGACAATTCTAAAAACATTTTGTTACACCCTGACGCACAAACGTCCAGATCACCTTGTGACGGATGTGCTGTTTGTCATCATCACACTGCTGTTTAGTTATTCTGCTGTAAGTAGTGTATTTTGGTCCGGTTTTTTCCTTTGTGGGGTAGGCTAGAAATTGTCCGATAAAAAACCAACAGATTTTGAATGAAGAACTCTGAAAGAAAATTTTATCAGCATTTTTTTTTAGCACAACGAACAATGATCATTTGTATGAAAGATACGACTTTATGTGTATAGTGGTTCTTTGGACAATTGGAGTGCTAACTTCTGATTGAGTCAAAGA
>JADBJO010003925.1:102500-117500 GCA_016801955.1 Conus betulinus | reverse complement strand
CACACACACACACACACACACACACACACACACACACACACATATCAAAGTATCAATTGCGATAGTTATTAGACGCTTCACTGTTTCTTTACATGAATATGTTTTTGGATTTCTACGTTTGGATTGCTTCGTGTTTCTTTTTTTTTTTCTCCTCCATTATTGTAATTGGTATTTATTCTTTTGTGAGGGCAGGATGAAAAACAAAAAAAAACTGTAAAGCTTATTCTTAAACCATCAATAAAGATAATTTTGACTTGGCTTCACACACACACACACACACACACACACACACACACACACACACACACACACACACACACACACACACACTGCATTAATTTGTTTCAAAAATCTCTCAAGCCTAAAACAACAAACAAACAAACAAACAGAGGACACACAAAACATGACTGACTGACAAACATCAGTCAACCGACGAACAGACAGAGGGGAGGTCACCACTTTGTGCTGCGGCGCCTGTCACTCCACTGAGTTTCTCATGGTTAGCAGTTTGAAAAGAGGAGAACTTTCGGAAAATCAGTCAAACGTCCATTTCGAACCAACACACGTCGAGAGAAGAAATGGTCTACGGACAAAGACACCTTAAAGTGAACAAGGAGACAGGAAATACTGAACAAGGAAAGACTTTTTTTTTTTTTTTTTTGAAAATTCTGTCTAATCATTCGTGCCAATTTCTGCATCGCATCCCCCATCCCCCCCCCCCCCCCCCGCTGCCCCCCCCCCCCAAACCCACACCCCCACCCCGTCCACAGCCACAGCCACAGCCTGACCCATCCCCCGCCACAGCCCCTTAGCGGCAGTCCACAGGGAGCTGTCGGTGTCAAGCCGTCATGCACCAACCCACCAGAGGAGACACTGCACTGCTGCCACCGAAAATCACTTCGGTGGCGTTTGAGGGGGGTACCTGCTCTGACCCAACATACGCCGGGACGTTACCTGCTGAGCTCCCTACTGACAGCGGTAGTTTTCTTAGTTGCGGAGCCAGCGCGAACGAGCCCTCTTTGCTCCCTCTTTGCTCCCCCCCCCCACCCCTTCCTCCCACCTCCCCACCCCTACCTCTGCGGTTGGGCGCCACAATGTCCGCCCAACGATAGTCCCCCAGTGAACGCTCCGACACCGGTGACCCCAACAAAAACTAAACCAAGGTCAAGGACGTGGAGGGGTCATCGGAACTGAGGTCACCATGAGAGCACAGCATTTAAGCTCCACAAAATTTGAAACTTTTTTTTTTTTTTTTTTTTTTTATTCGATCAGTGAGGGTGATGGAGTAAATGCTTTGGATGTCTGTTCCATCTGTCTTGTCCACACTTCCATCCCTCTTTGTCCGCACTTCCGTACCTCTTCATTCATACCTCCATATCTCTTCGTTCATACTTCCAAATCGCTTTGTCCCCACTTTCACCTCTCTGTCCACACTTTCATCCCTCTTTGTTCACACTTCCATATCTCTGTGTCCACACTTCCATCCCTCTTTGTTCGTACTTCTATCTTTCTTTGTCCCACATTTCCATCCCTCTTTTTCCACACTTCCGTCCCTCTTTGTCCACGCTTCCACCCTTATTGTTCATACTTCTATCACTCTTTGTCCACACTTCCATCTCTCTTTGTCCACACTTGCACCCTTATTTGTTTCACACTTCCATCCGTCTTTGTCCACACTTGCACCTTTATTTGTCCACACTTCCATCTCTCTTTGTCCACACTTCCATCTCGTTTTGTCCACACTTCTGTCTCTCTTTGTCCACACTTCCACCCTTATTTGTTCACACTTCCATCCCTCTTTGTCCACACACCATCCCTCTTTGTTCACACTTTCTCCCTTCTTTGTTAACACTTCCAACCTTATTTGTCGACACTTCCATCCATGTTTTACCATACTTCCATCCTTGATTTTTCATACTTCCTTTCATTATATTATTATTATTATTCTCATAAGTTTTTTTTTTTTTTTTTTTTTTACTATTATTACCATTATTATTATTATTGTTATTGTTGTTGTTGCTGTCGGTGTTGTTATATTACTATCGTTATCATCATCAGTTTAACTCGTATTGTCTCCCTTTCAACCTTGGTTCCATCCTGTAGTTTTAGTTATTCTCCCAGAGACCAAATTTTGCACCAAAGTTCGAAGAGGTAAGTGACGGCTCGTCCTTATTTTCATCGTTTTGAATGTCTTTTACCTTGTCTGAAGAAGTCCAAATAGGTCGAAACGCGTTGTGTTTGCGTTGTAATTTTTTCTTTCTCTTGTTTGGCGGCGCAGTGATTCTGTTTCTGCTCTTGCCATCATATGTGACGTCCTGCTTGAAATATTATTCTCACGTGTGTGCGTATGTGTGTGCGAGTGTGCGCGAGAAAGAGAGAGAGAGAGAGAGAGAGAGAGAGAGAGAGAGAGAGTGTGTGTGTGTGAGCGCGCGAGCGCGCGTGTGTGTGCGTGCGTGTGTGTGTGTGTGTGCGTGTGTGTGTGTGTGTGTGTGTGTGTGTGTGTGTGCGCGTGCGTGCGTGCGTGTGTGTGTGCGTGCGTGCGTGCATGCATGTGTGTGTGTGCATCTCCTCGAATCACTGCCAGTCTCAACATGACCTTACCTCCTATTCTCCCCTCCCCCTCCCCCTCCCAGGTACGTCACCAAGGACCTGTACCCGGCCGACAGGTACCCGCCGTACTGTCGAGGCCCGGCCTACTTCAGCAGCAGGGGGGTGGCGAAGGCGGTGGTCGCCGTGTTCCCCACCACCCCCTTCTTCCCGTTCGAAGACGTGTACGTGGGCATGTGCCTCCAACGCCTAGGCTTCGGCGTGAAGAACCACCATAGCTTCGGGCACCGCCGCGCCAAAAGACGTCTGCCAGGGCCATTCTGTGGACGTATCGGCCATCCACAAAGTGCCCCCGTCAAGAATGCTGCAGCTGTGGAACGCCAAGTGTTAGGAAGAGCAGCACCGCGCTTTCGCTGCTCCTCCCGTGATTGAGGCGGTAGATGTCAACCAGAGGCTCCTGCGACAACGGGTTCTATCCACCCCAGGGGAAGACGAAAGGAACACTAGCAACGTGGGGTAAGGGTGGGGCTGGGGCTGGGGGGCAGAATAAACGGCGTGGTTGCGATGCCACTGACCACATCGACGACCACCACCGTCAACAGCAACACCGACCAACCTCCACCTATAGGCCAAGGCACCCAAGACTACCCGCGAAAGAACAACTTGTCCCTGAAAGCCTTTTTTTTTTTTTTTTTTTTTTGCTGTGAGGACGTCAAACTCAACTGTTCTAGATCAGCAGCTCCTGATAGAAGTCAGATTCAGCGTCCGCACAGCGAGAGAGATGGATAGAACAGTGGGACAGGACCATCCTAGGGGAGCGGCGCTTGGGGGGAGGGGGGGGGGGGGGGGGGGGGGGGGGGGAGGGACTTACACTGGTAACACTTACACTGATCGATACCATCAAACCGCATCCGTGAGGGGAGGACGGGGGGGGGGGGGGGGGGGGGGGGGGGGGGGGGGGGGGAGGTAAGGATGGTGGTGAGGGTGGGGGTGTGGTGGTGTCTAAATTTTGTTAAGGGGTGGGGAAGTGGGGATGGGGGGTGGGGCTCTCCTCTCCAAAATTGTGTAAAAGTGGGGATAGGAGTAGTGGTGATGGGGGTGGGGTGAGGGTTAGAGTGGGGCTCGGCTTATTCATAAAGAAAAGAAAAAAAAAAGTAAAAGCGGAAGGGGTAGGTGGAAAATTTTTGGGGGAGGGGGAGGGGGAGGGGGACTCTTGCCAATTTTGTAAAACAGGGAAGGATGGGTGGGAGTCTTTAAAAAACAAACAAAACAAACAAACAAAAAAAAAACAGAAGTAAAAGCGGGAGGGTTGAGATGGAAGATTTCTGGGGGGAGCTCAAAGATGTCCCTTACATTTTATACTGTTTGCATAATGTCTTAGTTTTTCAGCAACTTTTTCCTCTCCCCACACTTTCATTTCGTTTTATTTACTACTCTTGGCTGGCTGCTTTGGGGGTGCTGTTGGATTCTTTTTTGAACCCTTCGTGGTGAGAACACCACAGAGTTATGGACTGTGGTGTCTCTGTTTGACACCAGGAGCACAGACACAACCACACACTGCGAGTGTGGCACAGCAGTGGACGTCAGGGGAGAGGTGGCAGCTCTCCTTTGAGGGACACTGATGTGAGAGATCGGTGTCGGGCGGCGCAGACAACCTTCCAGCCATGTGGGTGACGGCGGGTCTAGCCTGTGTCGCCGGGGGACGGCTCCTGGAGATGTGGGGCGATCGGCGAAGGAGCGCTGCCTGACTGCGACTACTGTGGCCCAGGATACCGTGCTGTTTTGAGGGGTGGCAGACATGGGGGCACTCCTTAGGGGGTTGGGCTGAAAAATTGCCCTCTCTTTGAAAAATTGAAAAATTTTTCTCTCTGAAAAATTGCCCTCAAATCTTTGCCAAGTCATTACTGTGATGACGGAGGGGTTGTTGGCCTGTGCTTGTTTTTTCCCCCACTATTAGATTGTTCGTCTTTGTATTTGTCTGACTTTATTCAAGTTTAAAAGGCTGTGCCAGTCTTGAAATAAAGTTACTCTGATTACGTCTTCTTATGGGAGCAAGAGTTGCCCTGTTTGTTTTTGTTCGTTTGTTGTTTATTGTTTACTGTTCCCTGCCTCATTTCATGTTCAATTCAGTAGAAGTCGTCATCAAAGTTCATTATAGTAGTCAATCAACAAAACCTGAAGAGAGCAAAAACAAAACGGTGACCAAAATCATACTTGTTTGTACTTCCAGGAAGAAGAATGTAACATTTTTTTTTTTTTTGTGTGGGGGGGGGGGGGGGGGGGTACAAAACGCACTCAAACTATAAAACTTTTTGTGTCAGATGCACTAACACTTTATTAAGTTTTGGTCCAGACTTGCTTCGTTACGTTTCTGAGTATAGATCGCTGGATTGCTACATTTGACGCGCTAAAAGTGTAACACTTTGTTAAGTTTTGGTCCAGACTGGCTCTGTTACGTTTTGAGTATAGAGTGCTGGATTGCTACATTTGACGCGCGAAAAGTGTAACACTTTGTTAAGTTTGGTCCAGACTGGCTTGGTTACTTTTTGAGTATAGAGTGCTGGATTGCTACATTTGACGCACTAAAAGTGTAACACTTTGTTAAGGGTTGGTCCAGACTGGCTTGGTTACTTTTTGAGTATAGAGTGCTGGACTGCTACATTTGACACACTGAAACTGTAACACCTTATCAAGTTTTGGGTCATGACTTGCTTCGTTGCTTTTTGAGTACAGAGCGCTGGGTTGCTACTTTTGACGCACAGAAACAGTAACACTGTGTTGAGTTTTGGTCCAGACTTGCTTCGTTTCTGTTTGAGCATAAAGTGCTGGGTTGCTAAATTTTCTTAACAACTTTTGTTGAACGTGAAATGAACTTAAAAAATGGGGAAAGTTCAGTAGAACACGATTCCACCGTATTTTTTGCTGCATTTGAAATGTTACATGTTGTGTGTAAGATACAGCTTGAAATATTTTGTGCGTGTATGATATACAGCTAACCTGAAATGTCTTCCATATGTTGTGTGTGCAAGACACAGCTGACTTGAATTGTCTGTTTCCAATGGGCTGGCGACAGTTATGTGAAAGACTGTCGGGAGGAAAAGATCTAAATTTTGTTTTTGCCAGTGTGACAAGGGACGAGGTCATCAGACACAGGCATTGGCAAATGACAGACTGCGACTACTGTATGAAGTGTTAATGATGTGTTTATATGTTGTTGTTGTTGTCGTCCCATGGCTAAAAGACTTCAGGGATCACCCAAACATCCTAAACTTGAACACTATGGTACAAATGCATCAGCTAGGGATGAGAACATTACGTATGTGACCGTTTTTGATTACCCTGCCACACGGGCAGCCACACATTCCGACTTCGAGGGATTTTGGAGACTGATGATGTTACGCTAGGAGCTTGTCACAATTGAAGACAATCCCCGGCATAACTATGCAGAGCATAACAACTTTTTGATATAGCCTTGGTGTTCTAGCCTATGTCAACTGGCCTGACACAGCCTTAAGCCAAGGCGGATGTGTTTATATTACACAGACACTTAAGAAAAAAAAAAGCTAGACTCATGAACAGAGATTTTTTTTTTTCTGAGTGTTGCTTATTTCCTGCTGTTGGGTGATTTTCACTGTTCATCTACATTCGTTTGATTCATGCCTTGCAGATTTTTGTTTCCGATGTTTACTTACATTTGGATCATTCATGCTTTACTATGTTTTGTGTTTTAATATTTAGCAATGAGAGCTTTGTTGTTTCGGAGGTTTACATTGTGTTGGGCTTTACTTTTAAGTGAATGAAAAATTGTTACCACTTCACATCTAATAAAGATTTTTATCTGTTGCTTCATTGTGTAGTGTATACTGGTCAGATGTGCGTGGTATTCCATATGTGTGAAAGGTTTCCCCGTTTAGAACATCAGTATTTTTGGAAGCTGCTGTGTTACTTATTTATGCAGTCACCATTTTGAATAGAAATCAGTTCATCTGTGTCTTTGAGACAGCCATCAATGTGGTAAGTACAACAATATCAACTGAAGAATAAGACTTGATACAGAATCAATTACATATATGTATGTTATGCATAATCAATAAAACTTGATATAGAATCAATTATACATATGTATGTTTTGCGTAATCCATGTTTCCTGCGCAGTCCGTGTAAAGTGTCAAATTTTGCACAATGCATGAATTTGGCAACACTGTTGCATAATAATAATAATGAATACTTATATAGCGCCTATTCTCGGCTAGAGACCAAGCTCTAAGCGCTTTACAATCAAAACTCATTTACACATGATACATAATGCATGAACACACTCATTCTTTTTCTGCCTAAAATCAGCATCTTTGATGCAACAAGATAAATGCCGTCTTTAAAAAGTACAAATCATGAAGGAAGTCCTTTTCTCTAACAACTCCCAAACTAGAAATGTAAGTTCTCAGGCTGGTCAACTGGTCTTCCTGGAATGTTGAGTTATTGGTTCTTTGTCATTCGACAGGCTTCATTTCATCGTGACATTACCATTTTCCTTGTTTTCATTGACGATTCTGCTTTCCAGTATTCTGCACATCAGGCAACATGCAGGCAGTCACATGACTAATGTTGAATATCCTCGTCACTTTCTCCATGCAGTTCAACAAGATTTGAATGACAACATCACTTCAGATTTTGTTTTGTTGTTGTTTTGGGGAATTCCTAGCCTTCCGAAAATGCCTACCAGTGTTTCAGCTTCAAGCTGTCAGTCATATCTTCTCACGGGGACAGGCTCAGGGTACATCACAGCATAAACTGTGAGTGCAAGAATGTACATATGCCTGGCATTGTTTACAGGGTCCGAACGGATGATGAAATCAAACACCCCTTGCTTAAAACTAAGCCAATCTGCACGCGACATCTCCTGCACTGAGATCGTGTGAACTTTCCCTCTTAGCACCATCTTCTAACATACATCGCGCAATTCATGAGTGACTAATTTTCTGGATGCCTGTGTAAGCTGTGACGGAGAGCAATTCACTATCTCCATGACGGAACAACCGTAGCGCGGATGGCACCAGCAGAGGAGCATTGCGCTGGTTGATATTCAGTGTCTGGACAATTCTGCTCAAAGTAAACTTCTCCACGTTTTTAAAGATGGTAGTCTTGTGGACACAGTATATACCAAGGGAGTCGTCGGCTGTCTGTTTATTAATCAGTTTCTGTCTGTCAACAATAGCTGCCTTGACGCTGTCAAACACTTTCAGTTGCAGAGTTACTATCGTCACCATGGCACAGGCTGTGGCACCCCAGTCAACCAGTGGAAGTCGAACCATGTTCTCTTTCATTATCTTTAACGTGTGTGGCCAGTTTTACCCATCACCAATTACACAAATATCTGATGAAAGTAGGTACAAGTTCAGTAGTGATTACACTCTAAATTCGATTTAAAGATTTATTTCACATTGTATACTTTTTGTCCCTTATCTGGCATTACAATAGAAACAATGTCAGTTTGGTGTGACCTACCAACGGATCCAAATAAACGATTTTTGAACGTGTAAACAGGCTAGCCTGAAGGAAAGACAGGGTAGTGGAGAGATATGCAGATTCAGTTCCACAGGAAAGGAAATATAGGATGGTGGAGAGACATGCAGATTCGTATATTAAATGCATAAAGTATTGGTTAAACAAAAATCTTAAATAAATGTCAGCGAACCGCCCAGAGAAACGTGAACAACGAGTCACAAGACAACACAACGCGTTTCGACCTCATAGGTCTTCTTCAGGTGAAACAAAGACGAACAATATAACGAAAATGCACTTAGCTTTGATCGCTTCAGATTGCTTCTGAGTTCAGCGCAAGGAAGAAGGCCTTGTATTGGTTAAAGTTAACGCGTATGGATGAGAATCGATTGCCACTTAAAGCCTACAAGACATTATACAAAAATGATCATGATGGCAAAAAGACGTTGGTTACAAGTGTGTGTGTGTGTGTGTGTGTGTGTGTGTGTGTGTGTGTGTGTGTGTGTGTGTGTGTGTGTGTGTGTGTGTCCGTGGTCAAAATGTGTTCTACTCCCTCGAGACAAAACTTTTGTGAAGATATTTCTGAAAATTTGTAGGTATGTTCATTATGGGTCACGGATGATGCTCGATATTTGATTTTCGCAGAATAGCTGTATACTACTCAAAATATTTAAAGCGTCAGTCAGAAATTCGATGCTGGGGATATTGTTTGGCAAACGTAACCATCTAATCTGTTGTACACGGTGTACTGGTATCGTGTGTACAATCCAGCTATAACATGCAATGATTTAACGCAAATACTGTGCACCATTTTAAGTATCATAGCAAAAATGACAAACTGGGAGTATGTATACATGCTTTGCATCTTGTTTTTTAATTACATGCGTCAACTTGCTCTTGTTTGTTAAACTGTGAGAAACAAACAGACGAAGAAGAAACTGAATAACCACAATATTATCAATTCTCATGTACAATATACAAAGGAAATTAAGGTGGAAACGTTGATATTTAATCTGTGACATGACATAAGCACGTCTAGTGCTGTCCTCATTTATCGCAGCAGTTTCTTCCTGAAACATCATCAACAGTTTGTAATCAGAAAAACAAGAACTCAGAAAAAAGAACTGGTAAACGTTTCAAGCTGAATTGTCGAAAAAAATCGCTGATAATCAATTTCAAGGGGTTAAAAGCGTGTGTCACTTCGTGTATAAAACAAAAGGCACCGCCAATTCTTTGAAAGAAAAACAAAACAGAAGATGCAGCTGATTTCACAGAGGAACAGCGGCAGTTCATCGTTAGATCTTAAGCTCTCTGTTTTCATCGTTTCCGTTTTTTTTTTTTCCCTATAAAAACTCGTCTACTGATCGTCTGAAATCAGACGTCCATGATGGCTGGGCGCATCGTAGAAGGTGAGCGAGGTGGCCGTGTTTTAATCCATGAAGGTTTTCCATATCAGAAAAAAAACAGGACCATCCAGGACAATGTCTACTGGCGCTGCTGCCGACGAGACTGCAGGACCCCGTTGATTTCCACGCTTACACAGCATGATCAGCGTGTATTTGTTTTGAACGTAAGTGGGGGGATTTTACTTTGTATTTTTGGATTGAATGTCATTGCCTCTAAAAACAAAAAAATACTGACTGTATCCTCGCCTACATTTCATTTTTAATTTCGTGTTCTATTTATTATTTACTTAGTTGTAATTCCTGGGACTAAAATGTTCTCTATTTTTTTTTTTTTTTTTTTTTTTTTTTGGTAAAGGTAATTCCCTAATGTGGGTGTGGGGAAGCAAGATGTTGGAGACCTGTAGGTCAGCTATGTGAGGGTAGGCGTTACTAATTCAGTGACAAACTGAGGTCAGTCCTGTCTATGGTAGACGTGGCTTGGCTCTTCTGTACAGTGGGCTATTCAATGTGCTCGTTCCTCCGGAAGAATTAATACGGATTAAAATGAACGTCAATCTATTAAGCTTTAGTTTCATAATTTTTATTTTGAGTTTCATGATTTTTTCAAATGTACTTTTAGTCATCAAAAATATGTTTACTATCACATGTTGCTTGAAAGGCTAAATCAAGAGCACAAATCGCATGATTAGGTTTTAGAAGATTACGAATTTTGACCAGACTAGAGTGAAAACTCTTTGATACCAGGTGAACTGGGACATCTTATCAACGAGAAATTATCCAGTTAACTCTTACTTTTTTTTCTTTTCTTTAACTTCCATTTTGAAATTGAAATTTCAAATTGAAAGTAATGATAAAATTTAAAATGATGCTAAATTCATTAAGCAGACTTTGTTTTCGTATTGAGTTATTATGTAAAAAAGAGAGGTTTTTTTGACATTTGTGTTGTGTGTAAATGTTATGAACCTAAACTGATTTGCAACCTCAGTTTGAGTGGTATCGAACCTGAAAAAGGTGTGGGTATTGGGGGGATGGGGTGTCTCAGTTAAGGTGGTATGGAACAGAGGAAGGTGTGTGCGTAAGGAGAGGGGTGGGTGGGGAGGAGATGAATTCACAGTTTAGATGTATTGAATAAGAAAATAAAAGTTGGAAGAGGAGGACGAACTTTTCTCTCATTCCTTGTCTACGGGGCGTTGCAGTGCCAGTATAAGTATCTCGCAGTCTGCGTTCGTGAAGATGCTAAATCCTTGCAGGTAAAGCAGGGTTGTTTTTTTCCCGCTGGGTAGAATGTTGTTTAACTACGCACACTTTGTGTTCCGAGTATCATAACAACAGAAACAAAAACGACAACAACTCCCCACCCACCCCCACTCTATCCCTTCAAAAAAGTTAAACAAGTAAAGTCTGAGTGAACACAAATTCTACTGACTGTCGAATAAAACTTTATTTACCGTACAATCTAGTTTAACAGTCAATAGAATTCGTGTTCACTCAAACCTTGCGACATTATTATAAGGCCCAAGGTATTGCTGGCCTAAACGTACAATCTCCCACTGTCAGGTGTAACAGCATGAAAGAAAACATAAAAACAAAATACGTTTTGTAATTCGTTATACATGTGCATAAGTACTGCTTTTTCTGCCTTCTTAATCATAACATCAGCCGTTCATAAAAACGTGTTTAATTATAACTTGATAAGCATGAAATTGTATAGTCCATATAGGTCTACATAATAGATACATTATTATTTCATAAGTTCTAATATACTGAATAAAATGAAAACCACTTCTTTCAAGTGCCTTGAAACATAATTGAAATCATCCGGTAATCGAAATTATCCTTTACATCCACGTACATAGTCATTCTCTCTCTCTCTCTCTCTCTCTCTCTCTCTCTCTCTCTCTCTCACACACACACACACACACACACACACACACACACACACACACACACAGGGCACAGTTTGAGATGGACACAAGCACAGAAAGCTATTCACAGAGTATAGACGGCTGCGAAACTTACAGTTTGAGATGAGAGAGAGAGAGAGAGAGAGAGAGAGAGAGAGAGAGAGAGGAGAAGAGATTCAGAAGCGAGTATAGAGAGAGAGAGACGAGACGAAACTTAAGAGAGAGAGACTGAGAAGCAAAACTTAACCATCAGAAAGAGAGAGAGAGAGAGAGAGAGAGAGAGAGACTTGAAAGTTCGCCGATCTTCAGTTGACTGGAAGCAAAAGTTTACTGGAAGCAAAACTTTACCATCAAAAACTTTCTAGCGATGGACTTGAAATTTCGCGAACCCTGCGTCACTTGGGGCAAATATTTTACTGAAAATTTAGCGATAATTGAAATTAACGGTCTACTTTAGAAGTTTTCGATAATTGGTCAGCTTATGCTGAAATAAGAAATGTTAGATAAATTGGTAAAATAAACATCCGATTCGCTCCCGATCACACGAAATCGATCCGTGAAAGTGGGCATTTTCACCTGTAATCAAGAAAACGGGAGGTAATCAACTAAATCTTGGGCATGGCTTAACTGCTCTTGGATATGACGTCACATGAGTGTCGGCGACAGAAAGCGATTCTGATGGTTCTTGCACATCTCGCTCGGAATTTAATTTATGATGTAAAAGCAGCGACTTTGATTGCTACAGCCAGTGTGACTCTGGGGATGTTTCAGCAAGGCCTTTACCTTATCAGTTTGAACGCTAAGTTCTTTTTACCACGTCAGTTCCAGCTGGACTACGGAAACGAGCTATTCAGTTCCAGCTGGACGCCCGAACACAGCATTCCGAAGGCGTGTGGACTTTCCCGAAGTATCGAGGGAGGCTACCGACTGACTTCTTGATGCGATCACGCGTGGACGGCGAGCGGAGATTCTCCTTCCTCAAGCCTTAACCAGTTCATTTAATTTAGCAAGTGTGATCTGTCCATAGATACGAACAGAATAAACGTGCGACTATCGTACTCATCTGTACAAGCTTACCACTCCGCCTTCAAAGTACACGCGCACAATGCAGACGAAGTTTTTGATCCACTCGAACGGGCTCGGCAGTTGTCGGAGTAGCTCGTTTCCGTGGTCCAGCTAGAACTGACGTGGTAAAAAGAACTTAACGGCCGGGCATGTTTGCACGAATCGAATCCACTTCTTTCGAGTATCTGGATCAGATGGAAATGTGTGCAAAGAATATCCGTCTGCTGCTGAGCTGCTGCACGCGCCTACAGCACAATATCTGCCACCCCCCTCGTGACATTTTAGGCTGGCTGTGGGGGATCGCAACTCAACGTTGATTTTACTTGACGTTGCCATGTTGTGTAGGTCGCGGCTGACGGCCACACCATCAAGTGACGTCACGGTTTTCGGGTCTTCCGCGCAGGGTTTGAACAGGTGTGCAAAAGTCGTTTTTTATCTATTAAATTCTTCCGGCGAATTTTTTTTTTTTTTTTTTTTTTTTTTTTTTTTTTTTTTTTTTTTTAATGAATACCGTACTGTAGTTATATGACATGTAGACCTGTTTTTTACAAATTATCGAAAATCTCTAAAGTAGACCTTTAAGTGAATGATCAGTCGCTGTGGCGAAGTGCTTCGCGCCGCAGACTTTTGGCTGGGAGGAAGTGGGTTCAAATCCCATCACAGTCATGTGAGTTTTTCTGTCTCGACGGGTTGCTACCCAGAACTGAGTTTGTTACGGGCTCATTCGGGAAGACTGGGACCAAACAGTCGCGTTTCATCCACTTAATGGATGCTTTTCTGGGAGTGTTGCTCAAATTTCCTGACCAACACTGCAGGTGTCTGTATCTCTTGGGCCTGTAGACGCCAGGATATCATCATCACTGATGAGCATGATTGATTTTTTAAAAGTCTCAGATTCTGTGGCCTTTTACATCGGAATATCCTGCTCTCAGTGTGGCCTCAGTGTCGGTGTCCTCTCCTCGGCTGTGCCCTTGGTAAATTCATGTCGTTGTTGATGGTAGCGAGAAGTTCATTGGAGCTGCAGCTGGACGGGCGTGGTGGTGCATGTTGCGCCTTGGTTTGTCACAGTCGGGATGATTTGTCTCACTGTGACAAATCATGTTGGCGCGTGCGCCCTTCTTTCCACTGCAGCATGATTCGTCACACTCACTGTGTAAACGCACATTTTGTGTTCAGTCACGTGAGGGTGAGCCAAACGCGCGTGCGCATGTGTGTATATGTGTGTGTGTGTGTGTGTGTGTGTGCGCGCGCGCGCGTGTGTGTGTTCTCTCTCTCTCTCTCTCCCTCACCACCTCATTCCCCCCTCCCCCCCTCTCTCTTTAAAACACACACACACACACACACACACACACACACACACACACACACACACACACACACACAGACTGGAATAGCACGCTGAACTTGCCCACCCCACGTCTCTGAACATTGTAGGTTCACTCAGCCAGTGTGACAAATCGTGTACCAGTGGACACACACGTGTGACATACCTACGCGATTTGTTAACAGTGGTGCGACAAAAACCATACAACCTGTGACAGACAAATCAGGACGCGAAGTCGACAGAATGTGTCACTGTGAAAATCAAGTCGATTTTACGAATCATGATTTTGTCACAGTTTATGTGATTTATCATAGCTGTCAGAAGCCATATACATGGTGCGTCACTGCTGTATAACACCTTGACAAATCATCACGCAACATCACCCTGGGAGGGTGGCCCTCTCACGCAGGCTCCGTGACGGAGCCGCTGTTATCGTCAGTAGGAGGTTTTAGCAGATGGTGTCGTGAGTACGTTGGATCAGAACAGGTGCCTCTTGACACCACCGAAGTGCTTCAGTAGCAGTGCAGCATCTCCTCTGCTGGGTGGCCTATAACGACTTGACATATGCTCCCTGTGGATTGCCGGCGCCACGGCTGCGGCTGGACAAGCCAGAGCTTGGCTGTGGACGGGCATCCGAAATGAGCGGAGATGGGTTAATGTCACCGAGGGGACGGAGAAGATGAGGCAGCAAAAACAAACCCCCCCCCCCCCCCCCCACACACACACACACACACACAAACACAAAACAAAAAAAAAAACAAAACAAAAAAAAAAAAAAAAAACAAAAAAAAAAAAAACCACCGAAAAAAAAAGACAGGACGAAAAAAAAAAAAAAAAAAAAAAAAAGATGCAAAGCATATAAACGTACTCCCAGTTGCCGCACGTTTTTCGCGTTGAAAAATAATGAAAGAAAGAAATTGATGGAAATGGGAGTGGGTTTTGATGGGGGATGTTTTGTTTGGATGGGTTGATGGGGGGATGGGGGGTGTAGAGGTTGGATGGGTTGGAATGGGGGTGTTTGGATGGGTTGGATGGGGGTGTTTGGATGGGTTAGATGGTTGTATTTGGATGGGTTGGATGAGAATGTTTTTGTTGAGTTGGAAGGGAGTGCTGGATGGGTTGGATGGGGTGTTTTGGATGACTTGGATGGGGGTGTTTGGATGACTTGGATGGGGGTGTTTTGAAACCCTCAGACCGAAAGTGGTGACGGCATCCAGTTCCGTTTGAAAGGCTTTCTGGAAACCTGAAGGTC
>JADBJO010003925.1:85000-95000 GCA_016801955.1 Conus betulinus | reverse complement strand
GGCTGAAAGACTCTGTCATGGGGTGAAAGTTTCTATCATGAGTGAAAGATTCTATCATGGGTGAAAGACTGTCATGGGTGAAAGACTCTGTCATGGGTGAAAGACTCTGTCATGGGTGAAAGACTCTGTCATGGGTGAAAGTTTCTATCATGGGTGAAAGACTCTATCATGGGTGAAAGACTGTGTCATGGGTGAAAGACTCTGTCATGGGTGAAAGACTCTGTCATGGGTGAAAGACTCTATCATGGTGAAAGACTCTGTCATGGGTAAAAGATGTCATGGGTGAAAGACTCTGTCATGGGACTCTGAAGGAACGAAGACTGTCATAGGTAAAAGACTCTATCATGTGTGAAAGACTCTGTCATGGGTAAAAGACTCTGTCATGGGTAAAAAGAAAGACTGTCATGGGTGTGAAAGACTCTGTCATGGGTAAAAGACTCTGTCTGGGTAAAAGACTCTGTCATGGGTGAAAGACTGTCATGGAAGAAGGACTCTAACATGTGTGAAAGACTCTGTCATGGGTAAAAGACTCTGTCATGGGTGAAAGACTGTCATGGAAGAAAGACTCTATCATGGTGAAAGACTCTGTCATGGGTGAAATCATTGAAAGACTATCATGGGTGAAAGACTCTGACTCTCTGTCATGGGTGAAAGTTTCTATCATGGGTGAAAGACTGTCTGTCAAAGACTGGGTGAAAGTCTCTATCATGGGTGAAAGACTGAAAGACTCTGTCATGGGTGAAAGACTCTGTCATGGGTGAAAGACTGAAATCACGGAATCATAATCATCACAACGTAACGTTCAATCACTGACATCCTACACGCAGATGAAACTAGGCTTCGTTACCCCCGTCAGTGCCTAACTTGACGAGATAACTCAAAGGCATGACGTGTACCCTTCGCTGCCATGGCCGTCGAGTTATCTCGTCATGGGGAAGTCCGGAATTTTCCTAGTTTTATGTTTATACTGCTTACAAAACAGACGATATCTTGAGAGAAGTGGTCTCTAGACTCTATTGATAGTTGGTAATCTCGTTTTCGTCAGTGAGAATTTCGGTAGATTTTTTTTTTGAAAATGAATACCCGTTTAAAAAAAAAAAACCTGGCAAATAGGATTTAACTTTAAGCTTAATTCCCAGGCAGCAAAAGGGTTAAAGGTGCAAACCATAACCGCTTGATTCATTACCCTCGGTTTGGAAACGAAGACAGAAAAATATCTAGCTGCCACATTCATGTATGAAAAGGCCTTGTCAGCAATTACTGTCTGCAGAGTGGGCTGTTGATATCCTCTCCGAACAATGCTCACAACGTCAAAACCTGTTCTCCAGTTTACCGCGGTACAGCTGGCGTTTGTTGTCTTTGGAGAGAAAAGCGAAAAGACTTTCAGGGCAGAGCTTGCTTCCTCTGCAGGCATTAATCCCCCCACAAAGACCTGCGTTCTCGCTTTCTAGAAGAAAAAGATCACACACAGATAGAAAAACAACGGACGACAAAAGAAACAATCACACACAGATAGATGAACAACGGACGACAAAGAAAAAGAGCACACACATAAAAACAACGAACGACCAAAGAAAAAAAATCACACACATAAAAACAACGGACGACAAAGAAAAAGATCACACACTTAAAAACAACGAACGACCAAGAAAAAAATAAAACACATAAAAACAACGGACGACAAAGAAAAAAAAGAGCAGACACATAAAAACAACGGACGACAAAGAAAAGTATCACACACACAAAAAAACAACGGACGACAAAGAAAAAGATCACACACAGATAGAAAACCAAAGGACGACAAGGAAAAAAGCAGATAAAAAAAAAAAAAAAATGTGTATCTAGATACAAGAGAACAATAGAAAAGGGGGGTAATTCCAAGCCCACAGACCGACCACTTTCCAGAAAGTAGGGATGCAAACTAAACTAAACGACCTTCCTCTCCCCACCCTCCAAGCAACCTCACGGAGGCAAAAAAAAAAAAAAAAAAAAAAAAAAAAAAAGAAGGTTAGCGTCTTCAGTTCTTCATATCTGCAGCGTAGAATGCGCGAAAAAAAAAAAATTATCCGTGATGAAAAGTCCTGGAAGCATACTGTTTGAAAAAAAAAGAGGTGCAACAGTTACAGTGTTGGATCTCCACGCCCTGATTCTGTTTAAGCTCAGCGGCAAGACACTGAGCTTTTGAAGGGAAACTACTCTCGGATAAACTGTCGAGGAGGAAACGTTGGAGCCAACCAAAGGATTGCAAATCATATGCTCTGCAACTTATTGTCCATGATTTCGGAAATACGAAACTATTTTCAAACCATGCGAAAGTTGTATTTCTTTGTTTCTCTTTGTTTTTCTTTTTCTTTTCTTTTCTTTCTTTTTTAAATTGTTATTTTTATTTTTTTTTTTTTTAAAGAACTATGTTAAAAAAAGCAAAAAAAAAAAAAAAAACAAAAAGAAAAAAAAAAAAAAAAAAAAAAAAAAAAAAAAAAAAAAAAAAAAAAAAAAAAGAAAAAAAAGCCAGCCAAACAGAAAACGAACAAACTCTACAGTATGCCGAACAAATAGCTGCCATGCGGTTCTTGCTTGATATCCCCCCCCCCCCCCCCCCGCCCCCCCGCTCCCGCCCCGCACCCCCAACTTCCCTCTCATTCACCCCCACCTTTCCCCCATTCCTCTGCTCACCGCCCTAAGGAACATGGTTATCCTAATCACAGGTCTCCAACGTGAAGAGAGCAATGGCAGGAAGACAACCCTCATCCTGCTCATTCCAGACCAGGCGGCAGGGGGACGTGGAGGAAGGGGGTGGGGGGGGGGGGGGGGGGGGGGGAATGGGGGGGGGGGGGGGGGGGGAACGGAACGAAACTGAGCACAGCCAGCCAGACTGGAAAAATGGTTCGGTATACCAGTTTGGAACGGAACGAAACTGAGCACGGGCTGATTTAGGCTGGCTTGAAGAGAGTCGATCGAATCATTAAGCTTCTGTCTGTCGACTTGTTTATGAAGAGAGAACGTGAGAGCGTGCGTGTGTGTGTGTGTGTGTGTGTGTGTGTGTGTGTGTGTGTGTGTGTGTGTGTGAGAGTGAGAGAGAGAGAGAGAGTGTTCGTGTGTGTGTGTGTGTGTGTGTGTAGAGAGAGAGAGAGAGAGAGAGAGAGAGAGAGAGAGAGAGCTCCCATTGTCAATCTTACAAGGGAGGGGAGCAGTTTTACCCCCTTCACCATCCCAGCAGAACTTTTTTTTTTTTTTTTTTACCTTCCAAGAAACACTACAACTCCCTATGTAACGTAGATGCTCTCCCACAGAACAGTCCCTCCCCCCTACTGCGCAGGCCGGCAGGCGGCCTCGGAATCTCTCTGTGGATTGGTCTAGGAACACCAGGAGGAGGCACGTCCTGTCCTTCGTCAGTCGTCTTGTGCCCACGTGGCTGAATCAGAAGACAGCGCGCCACACAAAAACCAAACACCGCTCAGACGGCGGCGCACACTAAGCACGTGCGCTACGTACGTGCGTGCAATGGTGAACCGCGGCTGCGTCAGATGATGGTTTAGCTGGCGTGAACCCGAGTGAGTGAAAGTCAGTGTTTTACTGCGTCAGTTGTCCAGCTGTGTCCAACAGTGGTGTAGCCCTTTGTACAGACCGAGGGTTTCCGATGTTGCTGAGGTGATAAACGAGACAGCAGTGAGGGTTTTCTCCATTTTTTTTTTTTTCATGTCGTGCTAGAGCCATCAGTTCTCTGCATCCCGCCTGTTTTTGTGTGTAGGTCAGGAAAGTCATAGGAGAGAAAAAAAAAAAAACAAAAACAAAAAAAACGAATTGCACGTGCATTGTAAACGGGTGATTTGTAAGACAGGCGACATCCGGTTGCCAGCTGCGAAATAATGAGTGGAATGACAGACAATGTGTCTGTTGAGAAGTGTTAAAGACGGTCGAATTGAAGTGAAACCAAATTGACATTTTAAAGGTGTTTTTTTTTTTTTTTAAATAATATTTGGAGTGCCAGTACCATGATGAGTGATTTTTTTTTAGGAGACTGACCTATCTTTCCAACTGTTTCAGACTTTCAAAGATTGATTAAAAACAAAACAAAAAATTTTCAAAACAATAGCAACAACAGCAACAAAAAACGTTCCATTGAATGAGCGAACAAAAAGGGAAATACCGCTAGCATAAGCCTTTGCCCTCCGTCACAGGCCAGCCGAAGCCGTTCAGTGGTCAGTCGAATTATTCAGCAGAGATGTGGTGTCATATTTGTGGACACAGGTGTCGTCGTCTGTCCAGGGATGGGGAAGAAGGGGCGGATGATGTTCGTGCCGTTGCTGCTGCTGGTGCTGGTGCTGCTGTGTGGTGTGCCGGGGGTGGGCACACGGCAAGCCTCCTCCCCCCGGGCCGCCTACAAGAGACAGAGGGGGAACGTCGACACAGGTCAGAGCTGTCAGAGTTGTCTTTTCCTTGTTGACAGCGTGAAATTGTTTCTTAATCTCAATGTACATCAGCCGAAGAGGATCGGGGTGGGAGTTCAGCACTCGCACACACGAATGCGCGCACAAAGCACGCACACACACACACACACACACACACACACACACACACACACACACACACACACACACACACACACACACACACACACACACATGCGCGCGCGCGCGCGCGCGCGCACACACACACACACACACACACACACACACACACGACCTACAAATTTAAGGGGCACTTTTTTCCTTTGTCTGTGTGTCTGTCCGTCTGTCTGTGTCTGTCTGTCTGTCTGTCTGTCTGTCTGTCTGTCTGTCTCTCTCTCTCTCTCTCTCTCTCTCTCTCTCTCTCTCTCTCTCCCTAGTCTTGCCGATGAAGACATTTTGTTGTTATCTGGCTCTGTTACTGGGCTTCAAAAGCAAAAGGATAGTCTGAAGCAAGCAGAGATCATTTGCAGTTTACAATCGATCTTGATGAAACAAAATGCGATGGATTTGAGAAAAGGTAGCCAGCTGAGTACTAGAGAAAGGTGATTTGAAGGCAGCAAAGGCGTTAATAAGATGACTAACTCATACAAATACCTGGGGATGGTCTTCAGCTAGTATAGACTGAATATGAGCAATGTCTTGTCAGCTGTTGGGAAAAAAAAAAAAGGCAAAGAAAAAAGTGGTAGAAATGGTGGCTATTTCAGTGCCAGAGAAAGGTAGTTTTATGGCCATAAAGAAATTAAGGTGATTAACTCACACAATTACCCAGGGATGGCCTTTACTAGTACAAACTGAGTGTGAGCAGTACCTTGCCAGATGTTGGTTAAAAAAAAAAACAAAGAGAGGAGTGATGGAATATACTGTGAAAGCATGAAGAAAACTGAGCACAATCGATATACGTTTGCTGTGGAAATTGTTGAAATACGGGGATCAGGACTGGGACAGTAACTACTTGGAAAATATCATCTGTTTGCTATAGAAAAGATTTTTGAATGTCCCCTTTTTATACCTGAAACAAACTGACATGTGGAGAAACTGGGAGATGTTGTCAACGCGTGATATGGCGCATTGTTAAGTATTATTAGTCAGACTTCCCATGTCCAGAGCATGCAGACAAGTTTATGAAGATTTTCGATGCTATTCTTACAGCACGGATCTGGTGACTTAAACTGTGGGTGTCAACTGTACAAAAGACACGGACATTTTTAGCGCTAGGTTCCATAATACTGTAGTGAAAACATGGGAGGATGTATGTAACTCCCTAAGTTTGTGTGCCATGAGTTCTTTCTTTCGGAAGTGAAAGCAGTAAAAGAAAGCAGCTTTTCAGTAGGAGTTGTCATACTCATGACCACAGTGTGGAGTTGTGTGTCTCATCCCTGTATCGCGGATGTTGCTGGGTGGGCTTGTTATTTTCCCGCTTCCCAGAGTCGCAGTCTTTATCGAGTTATGTCTGTTGCTGTTTCTGTCTCTGTCTACTGTGTGTGTGTGTGTGTGTGTGTGTGTGTGTGTGTGTGTGTGTGCATGCATGCGCGCGTAGAATGTAGTAGTAGTAGTAGTAGTAGTAGTAGTAGGAGCTGTTGTAGTACTTTAATGTTACGTTTTTACAAAATTACGTGATATTAGACGCTCTCTCTCTCTCTCTCTCTTTGCTCCTCTGTGTGTGTGTGTGTGTGTGTGTGTGTGTGTGTGTGTGTGTGTGTGTGTGTGTGTGTGTGTGACTGCCTGCCCTGCCTGTCTGTCTGTCTGTCTGTCTGTCTGTCTCTCTCTCTCTCTGTGTGCGCGCGTGCACTCTCTCTCTCTCGCCCGCGTGTCTGTGAAATCACTGAAACAAATTTTTATTTGTCATAAATCATGTTGGGTTGCTTTGTTACGTTTGGTTGCTGACTGGTTCTTCATCTGTAAAAGAGTTTATTCCTAAGTTGTAAGAGGATGTTCCCCCCCCCCCCCCCCCCCCACACACACATAAACTCGCGTGCACGCATCCCCCCCCCCCCCCCCCCCCCCACTTTCCTCCCCGCTCCTCTTTCTCTCAAATCTTGCGCAAGAGATAGCCACAGTCTGTTGCTTAGTTCAAACTTTCTTTTTTCACTCTTTCTGACTGTCTCCCCCCCCCCCCCCCCCACACACACACACACACACACACACACACACACACACACACACACACACACACACACACACACACACACACACACACAAATCTTGTGAAATTTAATCGTACACAGTTTGTTGCTCCGCTCAAATTCACTCTGTCTGCCTGTCTGTCTGTGATTTTGTTTTATGCACAGAATTACAGGCTACCCACCCGTGATTCATTTTTTTTAACTGACGATGATTGATTAAAAAAAAAGTCGTTTTTCTTTGTTACAGCTAAACAGAAATAACAACGAAACAACAACAAAAAACAAGAAAAACAACAACAACAACGGTAACAAAAAACACCACCACCACCATCAACAACAACAAAAACAGCAATAACATTCCGCGTTCCTTCTCACAACCACTTTCTCTCTACCTTCTCGACTTTTTGCCTTGATTTAGGTACAAAGCGAGGCGACTGCAGGCGAAAATCTAAACTAATTAAATAAAAAAAAAAAAGATTTATACGGCTCCGCTGAAAAAACGTTGATAAACGAATCACAAGACAAAACACGACGCGTTTCGACGTATTAGGTCCTCTTCAGGCAAGAGACACAATTCTCAGGACAACGGAAATGAACCGAGCAATCACTTATCGTCATCCAGTTCGGCGCAACATGGGCGTTGTTGAAACGCTGACCCTGGGTACTGGATGAAGGCAAGTGGTTGCTCGTTCATTTTCGTTGTCCCGAGTGTTGCGTGTCTCGCCTGAAGAAGACCTAAGAGGTCGAAACGCGTCGTGTTTTGTCTTGTGATTTATTTTGTTGACGTTTTTTTTTTTCGGCGGAGCCTTATGAATCATTTTTAATATTTGCTCTGCAGTGTCAGCATTAATCCTTACGATTTTTTTGACACGGCAAGGGTCACGTGAAACGACCACTTCCGGGTTCAGTTGTTCCTGACGACAACTCCGGACAAACCAATGCAATCTTGCCGTAAAACCAACAGACACCGGAATCAACCAGAACTCGGACGGTAGGTGATCGAAAACACAACAGAAACTGATAGTTTCTTGTGCTTTGCGGTTTGCATTATTTCATTTATCAAAGTTAAAAAAAAAAAAAAATCCCTCGAGGAAGTTGAAAAAGAAGGGGTATCACGTGATACCTCAGATAGCGAGGATCGTAAGGGCCGCTATCCCGAACTTGTGACGCTCGTAATGTTCAGGTGCAGAATCTTATCGTGTCGTGCGTGCGGCGCGGGGCTGAGTCACCGTGGATTTCAGTTCTGGGGGTCGGGGGGGAGACGATCTGGCTTCCCCTTACCCCGTGACCCGCTAATCGGCTGGCGTTCCCCCCCCCCCCCCCCCCCCCCCCCCCTTTTAATTCCATGTCGTTGCCACTTTGCCAGACGGTTCAGTGCTTTGTGGCAGAGAGAGAGAGAGAGAGAGAGAGAGAGAGAGATGGTGGGGGAATAGGGATACAGAGAAGGGAAGGGGACAGGTGAAAAAGAGGAGGAGGCGGGATGGGTAAGAGAGTGGTTGGTTGGTAGGTTCCGTGTCAAGTGTCTTAATATATCTCTTGAGGCTTTTGAAAAAAAAGAGATTTTGAGAGAGAGAGAGAGAGAGAGAGAGAGAGAGAGAGAGAGAGAGAGAGAGAGAGAGAGAGTACACAAAGAAAGAAAGAAAGAAACGATGTCAACAATCTCCATACTAACAAGTTGCTGTTTCCGTTGCCTTCACTCTGCTGTCTGACAATTAAATTTATGTATGGAGTAGCTCCCCCCCCCCCCCCCCCCCCCCCCCCTTTTTTTGTGGTCTTATTTAAAAAAAATTGCTAACTCCTCCAAGGAGATTACGTCTTCATACGCGTTACTTGCTTTGACTGTCTCTCTGTCTGTCTGTCTGTTTGTCTGTCAGCAAAATTACGCCCAAACCACGGAACCGATTTCAACGAAACTTGGCGGAAAGATATACTTTGACCCATGAGCGGATCTGTTGAATTTTGGACCTGATCCAGATCAAAAGGCGGATCTAGGGTTAAAAAAAAATTTTTTTTTTTTGACCTCCTTTAACATTGTGAAGAAGGACATTTTTGTGTATATCATTTTCGCGAATCTTACAAGAAATCATGTGTAGATCCCAATAAAAAAAAAAAAAAAAAAAAAAAAAAAGAAAAAAAACTGATTAGCTTTTTATTGATGGCTGCAAACATATAGGATTCGGCGTGAATCCGGATTACAACTATAGATATTCAGTGAGCTGGCGACTGGTAGGCATTGACACGGAGGTCTGCGCTCTCCCTTCTAGTTTGCATGTTCTTTGCTGCTCTGTGCGTCAGAGACGAAGAACGTTTGTCATAAAAGCGTTTAATTCTCCTCCGTTTTGTGTTGTGTGGTGTAACGGGCTAGTCTTCACGTTGTAATGTACGTGACTCTCTCTCTCTCTCTCTGTCTCTCTCTCTCTTTGTCTGTCTGTTTGTCTCTCTCTCTCTCTCTCACACACACACACACACACACACACACACAAACACACATTCCCACTACTACAGCCGGCAGTCCAGAGAGAGCTGTTTTTTCAGAGGTCCCGGTACCATAGTCGCGGGGAAGCCTGTAAGCTTCACATTTCCCGGTGCCATAGTCGCGGGGAAGCCCGTAAGCTTCACATTTCCCGGTGCTATAGCAGCGGGGAAGCCTGTAAGCTTCACATTTCCCGGTGCCATAGTCGTGGGAAGCCTGTAAGCTTCACATTTCCCGGTACCATAGTCGCGGGGAAGCCTGTAAGCTTCACATTTCCAGGTGCCATGTCGCGGGGAAGTCTGTAAGCTTCACATTTCCCGGTGCCATAGCAGCGGGAAGCCTGTAAGCTTCACATTTCCCGGTGCCATGGTCGTGGGGAAGCCTGTAAGCTTCACATTTCCCGGTGCCATGGTCGTGGGGAAGCCTGTAAGCTTCACATTTCCTGGTGCCATGGTCGTGGGGAAGCCTGTAAGCTTCACATTTCCCGGTGCCATAGCAGCGGGGAAGTCTGTAAGCTTCACATTTCCCGGTGCT
The DNA here is from genome assembly GCA_016801955.1 of Conus betulinus. Classification (NCBI taxonomy): domain Eukaryota; kingdom Metazoa; phylum Mollusca; class Gastropoda; order Neogastropoda; family Conidae; genus Conus; species Conus betulinus. The sequence goes on along the minus strand of JADBJO010003925.1, from coordinate 85,422 downwards.
ATAGCAGCGGGAAGCCTGTAAGCTTCACATTTCCCGGTGCCATCGTAGCGGGGTAGCCTGCAAGCCAAGCCCTCCAGTCGCGGTGAGGTGAGTCAGGCTGGTGGTGGTTCCAGAGGGGAGTGAGGCCGGTCTTCCCCACTTACCTGGAGTTAGTCAGCCGCTGATGACACCTTGGGTGCAACCCAAACTGCTCGGGCTCTGGCTCAATCTCAGACACCGACTCAGACGGACCCCCCCCCCCCCCCCCCCCCCTCCCGCATGCTCCCCTCCTCCCGATCCTTCTAGCCCCCCTTCCCCCCACTTTTGGCATCCCCTCTCTCCCACTCCCCCCCCCCCCCCCCCCCCTTTCCCTTTCGTCCTCCATCTTTACTCCTTCCACCCACCCCCTCTCTAGCCCTTTCGCCTCCTGCATCGTCCCCGTT